>JARIHR010000189.1:0-46513 GCA_029281495.1 Mycena filopes | reverse complement strand
TCACAGTCACCGTGCAAGTGAAAGCCGACGGTGGAGGTAACCTGCTTTACTGTAACATGATTTTTTTCTAAACACCCGAAAACAGCCAAGTCGGATACGACTGTACACATCGATACGACGAACATTCTTTCGTTATGAGCGGCGCATTTGTTGGCTTGGATAACATTGTTCGGACGCGACAAGAGGCAGCTCGCGGAGTAAGCGAAGCAATTCGAAGTCACCTTTCTTTCCCCTGATGATCGTTTCAAGTCGATGGGCTTTTCCTCCAAGACTTACTTCACTCCGGCGAAAGCCTTGGACCACGCTGTGGAGCCCGGCGGTACGATTTCCCTCCCTTCCCATTTGATACGCCGAACTTACCGCGCTTCAAGACCTTGTAAAATACGGGTATGTTCCCAAGTGTCTTCATGTTGCCCATCTGAACATACCTCCCCGTCAGGTTTATACCGGAGTTTATCTCTCGTCTTCCTTCAATAGCTATCCTTTCGGCATTGACAGCATCCGACCTGCGGCGCATATTGACGGAAGTCAAATACTCTTGTCTCCCAATATACCGCCCAGTTCGCCAATACTGTAAGCTTAGACTCCTGATATTTCGCCAAATGTTTAATATATATAATCAGGGTGTCGAGATCAAGTTTTCCAGCGCGGCTATCGATGAGATTTGTTCCCAAGCTATCGAGAGAGGCGCTGGAGCGAGAGGCCTGAGGGCGATCATGGTTTGTCCCAATTGCGTCACTCGATCTTACTTCCTCAAGCCCCCCGCTTTTCTTCCCAGGAGAATGTCTTGTTGGATGCAATGTATAGTCTCCCGTAAGCCTTCAGAATACGAGTAAAACGTTTATGGTTAATTTTTTCATGCACAGTGGCTCGGATGTCCGACATGCACTCGTAACTGACGCTACCATTCGCGGCGAATCCCCCGTACAATGCTGGACCAAGAGCGAGAATTCAATTGTTGCTTTTTGGGAAACGTGGGCAGCGGAAGAGCGCAAATATCGAGAGAAGAAAGAAGACGCAACGAGGAAGGAGCGGCAACGGCAGGAGCAGCAGAAATGACGGATTTTCTACCACATTGTACTAATTATTCCAGCATATGTAAATCGCACAGTCATACAAAAGTTATTCATTGGTTCCCTGTGTGTGTTCTACTAAACTATCGCGTGGAGGTGAAGGGGAGGACGGTCAAAGTGGATGGGGGGGAGTGATTTACTCGCCACCAGCGTCGGCGTCGGCAGCAGGCGTAGTGTCCTCAGTACCCGTAGCCTGAGTCTCTCCTTCTTTGGCTTCTGCGGCATCCTCAGCCTTTGCCTCGGCGGCAGTCGTCGTCGGAGCGGTGCTGTCCTCCTCTGCGGGCGCCACGGTCTTGGCGTCGGTGCCTTGCCTTCAGTGTCAGTTGGGGCAGCCGGGGCATCGGTGGGAGCAGCCGAAGAAAGAGTTGCGTTTTTCTTTTGTCCATCCTCGAATGCAGTCTTGAATTGGGCCGCATCTGGATCAAATACATGAAAACTGGAAAAAAATGTAGTGTGAATGAGCCACTCACTGTCAGAGTTGGGCAAATCGGATTGGCAAGAGTCTCTGCGGTCGGGGGGCTCTCTGAGTAGTCTGCAGCGACTTTCCAAACCCAGGACCGATCGGAGCCGATGTTGGGTTGGAGGCGCATGTCAGAGGAAACTGGTTAACGGAGGGCATCAGAAGAGTCAAGAGGGTCATTCAAAACGAATTGGTACTTACTAACGTGGTTGGCGCAGACTTTGAGGGTCTATCACGTCTCATCACCAGCCTGACTTTCTGCGTCTCCTTGTGCGCAAGCAGACGAACGTCCCCCGTGCCGCGCTCCTTCCATTCGGCGGCATCACCGTCGAATCGGAACAATTTGGCACGCCTGGAGTCGGAGTACCAGTTAGTGAGGGCTCAAAAAGGCGGGAGATCGCGCGTCGCAGCACACGCACATCTTGAAGAGCACGTCCTCATCCTCTTCATGGGTTTTCGTGTCAATCTGCTCGGTGAGTTTGATGACGGGCTCGAACTGCGGATCGACTTCCTCTTCCTGCTGCAGGGACGAGGATGGAACGAGTCAGATGTTGGTGGGAGCCGTGGAAGACGAGGAACGGCATGAAAAAAGAGATGCAATACATACCTTTGGGGCAAGAGGGTTCTCAGGTTCAGCCATGGTAGAGTTATATATGAGGGAGAGCTTGGATGGGAGAGGTCAAGGTCGAAGCAAGAAGACGACACAGCCACACACCTCACCTTTCCATTTTCCTCGAATGTCTAGAATATTCACCGTCTGGCTCTCGCTCTTATGCCTCCTCCCCCCGCTCCTCTCTGCCCACCTAATTGGACGTGGACGCCGGCCAGAAGGAATGTTTCTTCGAGGACTTGCATCAGCACGACAAGGTGCTTTCTCTCCCTCAACCACCTAAGTATGAATTTTCACCTCACGCCGCCCTCCAGATGACGGTCACGTATCAGGTTGGTGGCGGGGGGCACCTCGACATCGATTTCTGGGTCCGTGCCTTCATCCACCAAGCGCTCTTGCAAAGACTGACACGAACACCAGCTTGCCGACCCCGAGAATCGCCTACTGGGCAAACAAATACGACAGTCCACCGGTACCATCTCCATAACGGCGGAGAAGGACGGACGACACGAATACTGCTTCTCCAACCAAATGAGCGCCATCGCTGACAAGATAGTCAGGTATGTGGGCCCAACCTCCTGCGTACGTGTTTCCGACGCCGCTGCCAGCTTCAACGTGCACGGAATAATTTATGTGGGCGAAGACGGTATGTTATTCCACCTTCCTATCCGTTTCGCACTTGACCCTTTTATCAGCGGACGTGGTTGCACCGATTGAGCGCGAAATCCGCACCCTGTCAAATGGACTGCAGTCGGTGAAAGACGAGCAGGAATATATCGTCGTACGGGAGAAAACGCACCGGAACACCGCCGAGTCCACAAACTCCCGCGTGAAATGGTGGTCTGTCGTCCAGGCCATAGTCTTGTTCTCGGTTGTTGGGTGGCAGGTATATTATTTAAAGGTGAGTCTTCGAACCTGCTGTTCTGAATCATGCCAACTCTTCCGGCCAGTCCTTCTTCGAAGTAAAAACGTGTAATATAGGCCGAATACATGTTTTGACTGCTGCGTTTCACCAGTTCCGTGCGTGATAAAATATGGGCTGGGTATAATTGACACATGACAAAAGGTTCTGCTGGACTGTGCATACGATACGATATAGGTAATGGAATAATGCATGGATGTGGAATGAGCGTCGGAAATATTGACGATAAAAAAGGACAGTTGTTACACCTTACATTCTATAAACAAGAATATCTTCACCGCCAAGTTGGCCTAGGGCCTTTACTCAGGTCGGCACTGGCATTTGGATCGAAGGCGGGAGGAGCTAGCGCGGAAAGGTTCGCCATGAGCGTTGCTGATCCAGTTGAAGGCTTCGTGTTCTTCGACGACCCGACCTTCGTCAACGAGACGCGCTTGACGCGTTTGGCTGGGCTCGCCAGCAATACCCTTCTCATCTTGGGCGCGTCTCCATTGACGACTGGTGAAAGTTGCGGAATCATGCTTGACCGCCTTCGTCCCTTTTCATTCCGCAAGGGCCCAATCATAGACCGTCTCCTCCCGCTGCCACTCCTTCCTACGCTAGAGCCGCCATTTCCCGCCCTCGCCGGCGGCTGTCGCTCCGAGACTTGGAGAGGTTCCCAGAGTTACTCCTGCTCATCCCGCCATCCAGCTGGTTCATGACGTCGGACAACGGGCGGTGGTAATGGGGTTTCTCGGGGCTGCTTCACTTTCGTCGTCCTCCGCGAGGCTCCCCAGAGCAGAAGCTCTCTTCGCCTTGAGGAAGCTGGGATCTAAGCGACTCGGACGCGATCGTTTGGCACCACCAGCGCTAAGAGAGCCGTACGAACGTGAGGACGACGCGGCGCTCTCGCGCGTCGACGCCGGGAGGGACGACGAAAGGGAGTTGAGGCTAACACTATCATCAGTCCTCTCGTTCTCATCCTCCCATTCACTCTCCGAACCGCCAAGAGACGTACTCCTTTGCGATGCAGAAGGTGCATCGTTGAAAGAACTAGATGCAGACCACGATGAGGATGAGACGTCGGCGGGGATGACGGACACAGCATCTAAATCGCCCTGGCCAGCTTCGTCCCTCCATTGTACGTTCTTCCCAGCACCTTTCTTGTCCTTGTCCGAGACGCGTCTGTAAGGCTGCATACTCGAGCGCAACGACTTGCGCGGAGCGCGATAGGTCCGGCGCGGCGACCCGGCTGTGGTGTTGGCTATGGAGGTGTTGGACATCGACGGCTTGGACCCATACGAAGATGAACGTCTGGTGCTCGTTGTGGGCCTTGCAGATGGCTGCTGCAACGCTGCGGGCCCCGAGCTGATCCGGCGAGTGTACGTTGTCGAGTAACCCTTGAAGTCCTCCAAAGCCGCGATTCCTCGGTCGTTGGTGTACGCCTCGGTGGAATGGCCGACGAGCTTTGTGAACGCCTCATCGTTCTTCTCCTTCATCGTGCTCAGCAGTCCGGCAATCGTGCTGACACCGTCTCGCCCACCAGGCCCGCTCAGTGCGTTGGCCGCATCCCCGACTAAAACGGTGCATCTCCCGAGCATCCCAACCAGACCGACCAACACCTCGGCCATGTCCTGCACAGCTTCCTTCATTACATCCCGCTCTCCCTCCGCCTTGGCCCTCTCCATCTCCGCCTTGCTGCAGCGCGCGTCAAGTTTGACGTTGTCGGCACTAACATCGTCCAACTTGTCGGAGCGGCGCTCCGACAATGCCCGCATCGTAGCGTCGAACATGGCATTCGAATTGGACGACCGTTTCAGCCGGATGCTCAAGGACGAGTCGGGTTTGATAGCCTGCTCCTCTGGGGCAGCCAAGGCTTGCAAAAGTGCCTTCTCCGCCTCCAAATCGGCGGACAAGGAGGTTCTTCCATTGAGCTCCGTCAAGCGCGCGTGTATAGCGACCAGCTTGGTTTTCGCGACGGAGATCTTCCCAGAGCAGGCCGCGC
The DNA here is from genome assembly GCA_029281495.1 of Mycena filopes. Taxonomy (NCBI): domain Eukaryota; kingdom Fungi; phylum Basidiomycota; class Agaricomycetes; order Agaricales; family Mycenaceae; genus Mycena; species Mycena filopes. The sequence continues at coordinate 41,467 of JARIHR010000189.1, read as the reverse complement.
CGTCGACGATCGACGCCTTGGTCTGCTCGACCTTGACCTTGACGTCGGCCTTGGCCCGGTCTACCTCTGCCAGCGCCTCCGCCTTCTTCCTCCGCACAATATCGCCCTCCGCATTGTTCTTCCCAGCAAGCTTGGCCTTCAACTCCTCAATCTCGGTGTTGAGTCTGTTGATAGCCTCGACGTATCGGCCGACATGTCTATCGACATTGACGACGTTTCGTGTCACGACTCGGGTCTTAATCTTTGTTGCTCGATCGGCGGTAGACGAGTGTATTGTGGGTGTCGTCGAAATGGTTGGAGGTGGGTGCAACGCAGACAATCATGACAGTTTTGCAGTTACCACCGAGCGAGAACTGAGGAGACGTGTAAGCTTGCTGTTACGATAGGGAATGTGGCGGACCTGCGCCTCCACTCTCGCAGAGGGCATTGATGCAGTTTCCGAGGGCGAGGAGGGATTTGTTGATATTGGCACCTTCGACCATGCGCTGGCCCATGTTCGTGGTCGCGGCTGCGCGCTCGCTGCCGGCCAAATCTATTATAGAGAGGGTGGCCATGGTTCGCTGTTCGGAAAGGGAGGCGGTACGCGGGGATTGGGTGGACATGGACCTGGAGAACGGCGTGTGAGCGCGAGCTAGTCGCGTTTGCGAGTGTCGGGCTTTGTGTCCTTCGCAAGTTTCCCTGCAATACGATCTCCTTGACCTCCTCTGCCGAGTTTTGGCCTGAGTTCGGCGAGACCCGCGACTTTGACGGTCTTGTCCTCACGAATGGACAAACCACCGCGAGGAACGGGGGTATTCGGGTCGGAAAGGAGGTCGCGGATCTCCTCGTTGTATATTTCGAGAAATGTGACCATGACCTCGACGTTCCACTCGTCCCGGCGGTCCTCGATTCGCTGGAAGAGGTCGGCCATGGTGAGGTAGATGATGCCGGGGTCTGTTTCTGTGCCACTGATGGTGTGGGTCTTTCCACAGCCAGTTGCCTGTGGTAGGTACAGTTAGAGAGATGGAATAGTACAGACGGGCTCGAGACTGACGCCATAAGCGAAGACAGTGGCATTGTAGCCATCGAACAGACCCTGAAGCAGAGGACCAGCGGTTGCCTGGTAGACATCCTGCTGGCGGGCTTCGTTGTCGAAGACCCTGTCGAACATGAAACGTTTGTCTTTGTAGCGCTTGGTGCCGGGGGGCATGAAGCCGCGTTCCATAAAGGCCTTGGAACGGTCCTTTTCGTCGGGATCGAAAGTGAGGATGCGGTCGTCGACGATCTGAACGACATCGCGGAGGCAGGCGGTGCTTGCGAGGGCACGGGGGGTAGAGAGTGCGCCGTCGCCGCGGATTGTGGTGTCGTAGCTCGGCTCTGGGAGACGGGCAGCCTCCCAGGCGGTGGGTGGTCTTACGCGCACTGGGGAAGGGTTAGACGGGCACTGGAACGGATTGAGTGTGTCGCACCTGCTACAGTGATCGAGCCCGCTGCGACCATTTGTGGGAGGAGGTGGGAGTTGGGAGGAGGTGGGACTTGGACCGGTGACCGATCTGTCTATGAAAAACAAGTGTCGTCTCTATGAACTTTCCACTTCAGAGAGAAAACCGGTTTGTGGGAGGAGGTGGGAAGTCTTGAACTTCAACTTGAAGGCCAACCGTAGCCAAACATCTTCCGATCAAACACCTTGTTGAGTTTGTGTCAGGTGATCGCGGGTGGGACCAATCAAAATCGCGCACTTTCCTCAATGCCATCCATTGCTGTCCCCTCCCCAGCCGACTTTCATGTCCATCTCCGCCAGGGATCACTCGCAAAACTCGTTACTCCTCACGTTCGCAGGGGCGGCTTCGCACTCGCCTATGTCATGGTATCCGACAGTCTCTGTCGCCTGCTGCCTCTCATCTCGTCCAGCCAAACCTCAAACCGCCCATCACCACAACCGCCCAAGCCCTGGCGTACAAGGCTGAGCTCGAGGAAATTGACCCCACAGTCCAATATCTAATGACGCTGTATCTCTCTCCCGATCTCACGCCGGAGGAGATCGTAAAGGCCAAAGACGCAGGCATCGTAGGCGTCAATCGTACCCGCGAGGCGTCACTACAAACTCGGATGGTGGAATCGAATCGTATGAAATGTACTATCCCGTTTTTGAAGCCATGCAGCGCGTAGATATGGTCTTGAATCTTCATGGTGAAGTGCCCTCGGATGCCGCGACCGTAAGCCACCATCGCTCGCCGTTTCTCCAATAACTGTGCCTCAGAATGTCCATGTTCTCAACGCGGAGCCCCAATTTTTGCCCCACCTTCATTCACTTCACAAGGCGTTTCCGCGTCTGCGTATTGTGTTGGAACATGCCACGACTCGCGCGGCCATCGAGGCAGTAAAAAATGTGGTTCTACAGTAGCTTGCACAATTACCGCTCACCACCTGGCTCTGACGGTGGACGACTGGGCTGGTCAATCTTTCAATTTTTGCAAACCAGTCCCCAAATATCCCGACGACCGAGAGGCCTTGCGTCAAGTCGTCAAAGAGGGTGTGTTGCATTATGGGTCGACCCAAAATCACTGCCCATAATCACCTTAGGACATCCCCGTTTCTTTTTGGGTTCTGATTCGGCGCCTCATCCCTTGCACTCGAAGTCCACCAGTACTCCAACACAGGGATGCGCGGCCGGAATCTATACATCTCCCATCCTCCTTCCCCTTGTGGCACACCTTCTCGAGTCATTCGACGCGCTGGATAGACTTTCGGACTTTGCCAGCACCTTTGGACGACGATTTTATCAATGTGATTTGAACGCGGAGGAGACCCTCAAAGTTGTTCTGCAAAGAAGTGATGCTCACGTCGTCGAGAAGTATGGAACTGGCGAGGAGAGTGTTGTGCCATTCTGGGCTGGAAAACGACTTGGCTGGAAGATTGTTTCAAATTAGATTAGATGAAATCCACGTAGCGAATGTAAGTAAGATACATGAGATTATATTAGGGATACGGTACGTGCAGAGATCAAGGGTTCGTGTGAAGTGTAGCGTTCAGAGAACGTCGCAGTGCCACTTCATCGAACATGATTGGGACTTTGAATCGGTCCCAATTATGCCACAGGAAGATAAAGTTGCCAACCAACCAAAAGCAAATGAAAAAAATCACAATGCGACGACCCAGGGGCCATTCGCCGCGCCCAACGAGTCGTGATCGAAGTTTATCCTCCGGCAGCGCCGAAACCAGCACCTGAAAATCGGCGAGGGCCTCGTTGGCAGTGGGGCGTTTGCTCGGGTCGTCGTCCCGCAGCCGCGTCATCAGTGGGTTGAGGAAATCCAGACCGACGTAGGCCTCGATATAATCACGTTTCAGCATTTCGCCTATTTGACTGAGGGTTTATTGAGATAAGTGCTAATGGAATGTGCCAAAGCCTTACCGTATATCCAGAGCGAATGGATCGTAGGGAACGTCTTCCGAAAGTTCGGGAATATTTCTATGTTGCCCACAAACTCCCTTTACAAGGCCACGCTCCTCGAAGCTTGGAAAAGAGCAGGCAAGTCCAAAATCTATAAAATAATATTTTCTTTGTGCTGGTTGACGCTTCTTGCTTTTAGGTTTGCCCTTGAGATCGGACGCATCCAGCAGATTTTGCCGGTCGTCCCAAACGATATTAGTCCGAGCTACATCGCTATGATAGACTTGAGAGGTCGCATGATGTATAATGCGAGGCACGCACGTATGAGCGATGTTGTATCGATGCATGAAACATACGCCCTAGAGAAGTAAACGAGTTAAGCAGCCAACTCCCATCACTGTAAAACGAACGCCTACCTCCAATACTTGAGACAAGAAATCTACAAATTCGCGCAGCTTTTCAAAGTGCCGGTTGCGGCAGTCCGTCAGGCGCGGGGTTATCACGATGCACCATTGGGCGGGTGCTTCGGGATCGGCGGGTGGGGTGATTACGTCGTAGAGCGGAATGGTATGGTTGTCTGCGTCCGGTATGGACGCCAGGTGCTCGAAGATGGCTGCCTCCCAGAGGTCAGTTCGCGAAAGCTTGAGCATTACCGGCCGGCTGTCCGAAATGCGAGTCCCCTCGAGCAAATGCGGGTACTGGGAGAAGGAGGTTGTTGAGAATGGCGCTGTATTCGGACGACGAGAAGATTGCGTACATGAGGCCGGTCGACATAGCCCTCTGGTCGTTTGTCCCAGACTGAGACACGCTCCGGGCGGAATTCCTTGGGGAGACGGTACCCTCGAGACTCGAGCAGGGGCTGGAGCTCGCACCAGCGGCGCTTGTGGGACAGGTACCTCTCCCATTCCTCGTCGGTTAAATCGACGTCGACGGAGTATCCGAAGTCGTCCATCGAAGGGCAAGGGAGATGAACAAGGGTCACATTAAACCTATCTCCTATAACTTTTCAGCCGAACATTTGATGGCTATGCACACTCGCATAAAATCCGTGGCTAACGCTATACTATGTTACAGCTTGTGAACCTCACTCGACGTATACCCAAGCTCAGCAAGCACCCCACCGACATCTCCTTGTGAAAAATTTCGCCCGTATGGTCCAGCAATAGCTGCGACCATCCTGCCCGTCATTCAGAATGAGTGGGCAAAACATTGGAGATGACATACGGTTCGGGTCCACAAACGAGAAACAGTGTCTTTCGAGGAGCCTTGACTGACGTCCGGGAGAAGGGATTCTGCCACCATGTCCGATCTAATCCCAGAGCGCGTTGAATGACAGGTTTATTGATTCGTCCAACCTGGAAAGGCGGAAGGTCGGCAGAGCTCTCGCCCTCAGTTTTACCGACAAAAAGATGAAGGGTGAATTTTTCTGGGTTTTCTTTGGCATACGCTCGTAGAGGGCCGAGGATGGCTGGTGGAGGAAGTTCGGAAGGTGTGGCCGAGGAATGCAGCAAAGTAAATCGTGTTGACCTTGCTTTGGCAAGCGAAGAATGCAGCAGCTGGTAGAACGGGGTGATTCCTGTACCCCCAGATATCTGGCATGGATACATGTTAAGGATGCGATTGATCAAAGAGGAAGTGGGAAGTTTATACCATTACGATTTCGTCCCAAGCATCCTCTTTCCAGGCCCACGTCGACAACGGACCGCGGAACTCAATCTGGTCACCGACCCTTTTGGAATGGAGCCAACGTCCGACCTCTCCCTTGGGATATTTTTTGATCCAGAAGAGCATTCGGCCGTGTTCGTCAATGCCTTCAAGAGGCGTGTACGGCCGTTCTACTTGGATATCGTCGTCCTTGATGAATACTGACCATATCGGTGGCAGGAGAGAGGGATGGTTGTGGGCAGGAAGGCCGTGGACTTTCAACCTGAGAAGCTTGGTGTTGGGACCACTTTGTTCGCTGGAAGTAAGGGTAGCGCGCGTGAAATGGCACGGTGAGAGCGAGGCATCGTCCACGGTGGGAGCAGAACGGGACTTGTCCGGAATAAACAGATAGGCAGCTGTGCCTGCTCCCAGAATACCGAACAAGGTTGAAGAGATGATGCGAGGACGCGAAAGCATGTCGCCGAGTTGGAACTCGCACGGTGTTGATCCGCCGGTTGGCTCTTGACCTCGACCAGCATCTTCTCGCCGCCACGGTATAGTTTTGTACAGACACTTCTGGCGACATTCAGCATGCTCTCAAACATATCTACGCGCCGTGCTCTGGCGCCAAACTCTACACCAATTCCACGCCAGCTCTGCGTGTATCAGATGCCTCCCGCTCTTCTCGCCGGCCCCTACACGCCCGACGGCGACTTTCAGAGCAACCGTGTCTCCATTCGCCACCCGGTCGGTTTAGGTCTCGGCGGCATCGACTCTGCCCTCTCTCAGCCATTCGACCAATCGCGCCTCCCTGCCCTCCGGAAACGTACAGCGCTCCGTCCTCGCGTCTCACGGACGCACTCCTCCTTCGACTGCGAAAAGTCCATGGCATCCATGAAAATCGACCCAAATTCAAACCCCATCTATTCAGCGCGATCGCCCGTGGTTTCCTCGCTTCTTCTTGGCGAGGCTAATTTCAACAGTCTTCGCGATTTGGACGTACAACATCCCTCCTCCCGAAATCTGAGCTCCCTGTCCCCTCCTACCTTCTCCCCGTCTTGGTCCCTCGATTCAATTACTTCATCCCCAAGTCCCGAAGCTACTCTGCCTCCGCCCTCTAGTGATTTCAGTCTGTCAACCCCATGGGCCTCTTGCTCGAAACCCTCAACACCCAGAAGCCCCATCGCCGTGACAGCAGAGTCGAATTGGGCGGGACGGACTCCGGTTATAGTCGTCCCTTCAAGTTCATATAACTTCGCGGCTTTCGACCCTCGAGGCTTCTACAGTGTCAATCGGGCTTCTGCAGTCCGCCCTCCTCGTTCCCCCGCCAGGCATAGACTTCGCGCCCAAGAGGACGTATTCAAATCTACAGATTTCCTACATCACTATCCTAACGACTTTGCGATGTCTCTGATGCACCTTGAGGACACCTCGCTGCCCATGGATGGAGATTTTCCTCGTCGTTGCACCCAAGGCCCCATCTTCTCTGATCACTCAACCTTCCCACCCATGAGTGGGGTTCCCAACGTCATCTCGCGGCCTAAAATTGTCAAGCGCAAATCTTCGACACAGGACGTGACCATCGCCAAGACTGTAAAGAAACACACCCACCCAATTTCTCCCGACTCGCCCATCCTGGACGCCCACCGCGGAATTACACAGGCTGAGCTCGAAGCAAGGGCCTACCGGTACCGTCAGCAAAATCCTGGAGTTGAACATATCGACCAGCAGTGGTTCGCATCGTTTTCCGGGCAACTTTCGGCTGGAGGGGAGCTGATCCACGGTTTCCGATGCTATGTCGTGGGATGCACCCAGGTGAACAAGAGACGAGACCACATCGTGACACACGTTGGCTCTCATTTGAATGAGAGAAGATTCAAGTGCGACCAATGGTGAGTCTTACGTGCCCTGTCATGACGAAGGCTCATCCTTGTTACAGTCTTTCTCGCTTTGTGCGCAAGAATGAACTCAGCCGTCATGAACGCAGCCATAAGCTTGCCCGACCGTTCGCCTGTTCACATTGCCGCGGCACATTCAAGCGGCAGGATCTGCTTACCCGGCACCTGAAGAACGTGCATGATATGAAGGCGCACGCCGCTCGCAAGAAAGTGAAGGCGCGCACCTAGGTTATCCAATCGCACCATATCTAGATTCGCGACCATATTCGATCCCCAGTGCATGTGTGTTTCCTAAATGACAGTACGAATGATTATTTTTTGTTCAGGTCGCTGCTACTACAGGTTCGTGCGATTATATAGTTATCGTGAATACGTCGTGAGATGATAAATACAGCAAAAGTCTATGAATCCTACTCGGTACAGAAAATATGCAAACACAGATGAAGATATTAGTGGGTCACGGACGCCATACAGAGTTGCGAGCGGGGGTAGTCGATGTAGTCCTTGTTCGGCGATGATTTGAGGATGATGGCTTGGAAGGACTGGCCAGTAAGGGAACAGCATCAGGTTCTGCACGTCTCATGAATTGTAACGGGGTGAGGGGCGAGCCTTTGGTGGATGGTGAGGATTTAATGGAATGCGGACTGTTCCCAGTGGGTGTTGAGAGAGAAAAGGAGGGCACCAAGCCATGCGGCTCTGGAGTGCGAGGGGATCGCGGAGGAGTTTCTGGTTCCGCGGCTTCGAGTAGCGTCGCAGAACTGATCCATTTCGCTTCGCCACCGACGCCGGGCCGAGGAGGTGAGTCGGAGAAGAGACGGAAACTGTCCGCGAAATGGTCCTTAATAAACCTGGAGACGATCAGTCAGATTTGGTTGGAATGAGCAAATTTGAACGCACTTGGATAATTCAGTCCAACCCCCGCCGACGCGAACCATTACGGTTTGAGAACGAAGGATCCGGCAGAAGCAAAGTTTGGGGTCCTGGTCGCCGATCCAGTACTTTCCACTCTGGTCCTTCCAGCTGTCAGATACACCCTCGATGCTAATGCCGACTGGAAGCTTATTGATGACATCGCCGACGGCGACATCAAGTTTGTTCTTCGGATTCGCAACATACTTTTTCCGCGGAGGAGCAGGCGCCTTCTTCTGTGGGGTAACTTTAGGCAGCGCCGACAATGAATATCTGGGGGCGCGTGCCCAAGTGGATGTAGAGCCGGAAGATGAGCGAGAAGGACTCATGACGGAGCGGGAGTAAGAAGAGGCATCGGACACACTGGGAGACGCGCTCCGATGGGAAGGAACTGGAAGGCCAGAGGGACGGCGAGGTGCGCCCTTGGTTGAAGGAGTCAAGCTTGTTGTCCGTTGGCGGGACGAAAACGTGGAGCCATGCGTGACGGGGCCAGACGTTGAACGGCTTGATGAGACATTCGACAATTGGCTGGCCGGTCGACTGCGTTCAGTCCCAAAAGTGGAACGACGCGCGCCCACTTGCTGTTGGGGAGGAACGAGTCGACTTCGGGCACGCTGGGGAGGGGGTGCAGCAGGGGAGGCAGAAAGCACGGAGTAGGTAGAATTTTTGGTGGGGGATTTCCTGATCGACGCGCTGCTATTTCGACCGGAGCCACGGCCCGAACTACTGACACTGGCTGGCCGGGACCGTCTCCCCGATATGCGGTCCTTGGCCATTTCCTCCAGTTCGCTCCAGGTCTGTTGAATACGGTCGCGTTCGGTGATGGTTCTCTGATCGTCCTTGACGGGAGCAAACAGAGAAAGCATACGTTCGATCGCCGACGTCGTGAAAGTGAGTCGAGAGGTGAGTTGTTCCTCGGCGGGCAGATTCGCTGGCACCCTGAAGGACGACGCCAGAGTCAATGGTGCGCTCGGATACGTGTCAATGTGTTCCAAAAGATCGCTGAGAGCAGCATCGCAAAGATGAAGTGCCTCAGTGAACTTGACGAGGTTCTCCAAATGTTCGACGAGCTGATTGGCGCGGTTGACTTCGGCTCTCAACGAATTGAGTTCCAGATCAACGGACGGATCTTCGGCCGAAGACGGTAGTTTAGCGAATTCTTCGCAAAGTAAGAAGAACTCGTGAATGACTCGGCCAAGCTCATCTTCGCCTGGGAGATAAGTCGCGGACATGGAGGTGCCTGCGAGCCCTTCGATGCTCAATGCTCGAAGGCGCTTTCGGAGGTCGAAAATGCGGTTTTGCAACTGATTCATCTCCGCCGTTTGGAAGCCCCCAGCATCAGAAGGGCCGACGCGCAGTCCAAAGACATCTGGAATCAAATCAGTGGGTGAGACGGGAAGAGAAGGGAGGACGAACCGTGGACCGGAGAGGTCTCCTCGATACTCTGTAAGTGAGTTTTCTCAGCCTCGGCGGCAAGACGACGGTCCATTTCAGCTTGCAGGCGGTGCTCTGCTTCCAAAAGCTCCTGCTCCACGCGTTCGCGCTCTGCCTCTTCAGCGGAGAGACGGTCATTTTCCGCTTGAAGGCGGCGCTGCTCTAAAGAATTCTTTTCCACCCGTTCTTGCTCTGCTTTCTCTGCGGCGAGGCGACGTTCGTCTGCGAGTTGTTCCTCCACTAATCTGAGCTTTGCCTCCATGGCCAAACGCTCCTGCTCTAATCGTTCCTGCTCAGCCTTTTCAGCGGCCAGACGACTGGTTTCCCGGTCAGCCTCCAGTCGACGTTCCTCCTCCGCTCGCTCCCTCTCCAGATGTTCCCTCTGTAAACGCTCCTCCTCCGCCTTTTCTGCAGCGATCCGGGCACGCTCAGCCTCCTCCGCGGCAACGCGCTCCTTTTCCACCTGCACCCGATGCTCCTCCTCCACGCGCTCCCTCTCTGCTTGATCGAGACGTTCTTTTTCCACCCGCTCCAGCTCAGCCTCCTCTGCAGCAAGACGAGCTCGCTCGGCCTGCAACCGACGCTCCTCTGCCAGTTGCTCCTCTGCAAGCCTAAGCTTAGCCTCCATTTCGAGTCGTTGGCGCTCCAAACGGGCTCGTTCGGCTTCCTCGGCAGCCACGCGCTCTTTTTCAGCCTGAACGCGGCGTTCCTCCTGTAACCGCGCTAACTCTAACCTCTCCTTCTCCTCAGTTTCAAGTCTTTGCTTCATGAGCAGCGCCTGAGCCGCCTGCTCCGCCGCGATGCGCTCCCTCTCAGCCTCCGCGCGCCGCTCTTCTGCCAAACGCTCCTCCTCCACCCGTAACCGCTCTTCCTCCTCCAGGCGCTCCCGTTCTAACCGCGCTCGTTCAGCCTCCTCCGCAGCTATGCGTTCTCGCTCAGCCTCCAGCCGCTGCTCTTCGGCAATACGTTCCGCTTCAAGGCGCTGTGCTTCGGCCCGCTCAGCCTCGGCGACCTGTTTGATAAGCGAGTCTGCGTCATCGGTCCAGGTTCTGAACCTTAACTCCGCGTCGTCCACCGCTCGCGTACGAGCCAGGTACATGCTTTCGTGGACAGCAGCATCGTGAGATCCAGGCGCAGCTTCCATACGGCGAAGGAGTTCGCGAATAGGTGAAAAGGAGCGCGCGATCGCCGTGCGACGAGTCTGTGAAAAGCCCTGAACGCTCTGGTGCAACTCAGCGAGAGCTTGTGTAATGTCGCTCTGGCCGAGTTGTGTATTCAAAGAGCCCAAGGTAGTTTTGAAGGTGGAAAGCTGTTGTGCGACGTCGTTGATTTCCGAAACGACGAAGGAGAGTGAAGCGTCGACGTCCTTTGCCAATTGTGCGAGCTGGAAGTGGGCAGCGCGCTGTTCCAAAGTCTGCAACTCGCCACCGAGCTTCATGGCATACGAGTTGGAGTCGGCGCGGACAGCATCGTCAAGCGACTGCAGATCAAAGGGAAGCTCGACCGACTGATGCTCGTCGAAGGCTGCGAGCTTCAGATCGATGGAGGAAAAACGGCGTTTGACGAATCTCGTGGCAGTGGTTGAGGGATGTAAGTCGCCTGAAACAAAGGGAACTCGCTGAGGAAGACTGTCGGTAAAGGACTTGACAGCAGACCGCAGGCCATCGATGTCCTGCGTGAGGGCACCATCGAAACTGGTCAGGTCCGAAGCGACGAGCTTCCCAGCGAGAGTTTCTTCAATGCCTGAATCGACCCGCATCTTGAGGTCATCGATGCGCGTTTGCAGGTCATTGAAGTCTTCCCGGATCGTGGCCATAGCTGTTCCTTGACTCTTGACCGCCTGGAGCAGGCTGGCCATCTGACGAACCTGTTCGAGAAAGTGCTTCAAGCCAGCGGAACTGCGTGACAGCCGTTCATTTAATGGCGGCTCCAGCGTACGACAGAGTGAGGAAAGGGGAAGATCGATTTCTTGGGCAAGCTTCGTACTCAAGTCATCGAGCCGCTTGACCGATTCGGTTGGAGGCGAATCGGCGGGGAGCGGGGCTGAAAAGCTGTCGGGCGTCGGAGGTGCACCATTCGCGTTCAGCTCCTGCTGCCAGCGATGCTTCTCCATGGCCTCGCCAATGTCACGTCGTATGTCTTCGAGTTCGCTCAAACTGCCATCCATTAAATTCCAAAGCCTCCTCGCCTCCCGCAATCTCCCAGCTCGGTTCGAAACATCTTCCCGCGTCCACTGGGCTTTCCCACGTAATCCCGATAGTTGTTGGAATTCGGCGGCGGCCTTGGTCTTGAACGCTGGATCTATACCAGGCCGATCTAATCCAAGGAGAGCTCCCCGAGAATTACGAATGACTTGGGCCGCGGCATCAGTGGCTGTTTGCTGCTCCTTAAGGATGGAAGGAAGAAGCGCAAGGAAGACACCGTGACGAGTGGGCTCAAGGCACGTTTCGGACATGAGATTTGGGGGGGTGCCGTCGCCATCCGTGGAAGGGACGCCGTTTTCGAACCGCTCGATGACCGACGTGAAAGTCGCGGAAAGAGCAGAGGACGACTCCAGGAGGATTTCGACACGGTGGACGGCCTCAAAATTGCGGCGGTATTCCTTGGCGACAGCCTCCACCTTTCGGGCGAGCTCAAGAGCGGTTGAGATTTCAGAAGAGAGAGTCTGAACAACCGACTCGTTGGCCGCGTTATGCTCTGGGAAAAGGACATGGGCGGGTCGAGGAAATGAACTCGACGGGGACGCTGGGTCACCACGAAGGATGAGGCGTTTAATCAACGCGTCGGCCCGCGTCACGAACGCCGTGCTCTGGCGTGCAGTGGGGTGCTGAAACTTGGCAGCCTCGATCTCGTCCCACAGTGCCTGAGCAGCAACCTGATCCTTCATCGATTCCACGTATATTTCGTCGGCCCTGAGAATGGAATATAAGAACAAAAAAGGAGGCAAGATAGAAGCAGCCGTACTTTCTCCACTGCATAACAGCATTCATAACAAACTTGCCTACATGTTCAAGCTCACTGATTCCCTTCTCCTCTAATCGGTCTTGCTCGTCGAGGAGATCCTCTGGTACCGCCTTGCGACTCGTGTCTATCAATTTGTCCAGCGTTTTTCCGGCTGCGGAAATTTTACTGTGCCTCAGCGACGTTACTCGGGCAGAAAACTGAGCTGCGTCCCGAGAAAGAACTTCAGCGAGCTTGAAGCGCGCACTACGAGAGAAACCGGCGGACGCGAGTAGGGTGTCCGACGCGACGGACGCGACGGAGGCAAGCGAAGTGAGGGAGCCACGACGATTGGACGAAGATGTCGGAGGGGGGACGACTTCCTCATACACGTCAGGCGTCCAGCGAGCCCTTGTGTCGAGGAAAGATTTGAGGTCCGCAATAATGGTGCGCCGGTCAATCCACGCTGCGGTCCGGAACTCCTCCCATGTTAGTCGAATGCCCAAGAGCTCGAGGTTTTCCGAGCGGTCCCGTAATAGATGGAGCAGTTTGTCCAGTTCATAAATAGTCGTCAGTGTTAATTCAATTAGGTCAGTGTCGGCGGGGGATAAGTTTCGTTGCGTCGCAGCTTTGGTCGAGTTGATATATTGGTGCACAAGACGCAGACGCTCACGCACCTTTGGTAAATTTTTTAATGGTCTGTAGTTCGCCACTGTCGAAGATTTCGGTCTCCTTCTCGATAGCGTCGTGCTCAACCAGCCATTGCTGGAGTTGTTGGCGACTGGGAAGCCCAGGGACCTGCTCGGCCGATGCCCGGATGGCCTCCATCCCGACGAAGACTTCAATTGGAGGGAGTTGTTCCAAAAACTGGAAGTAAACCGTTAAGCGCGTGCCCAGGGCCGCAGAGCAAGAGGGCGACCTTTATTTTCTCCTCGATCCAAGTCTTGCGGTCGCTGAACGTCTGGAGCTCGATGACCTCCTTCCAGTCGAGCGCCTCGTCTTCCACTGGGGCATCCACCTGGGGTGGGGCGGGGTCCGAGTCGGGTGCAGAAGGCGAGGCCATGTCTGGGGCTGGTTGGGGGGCCGTACCAGACGGCTCATTTGGGGCCGACTCCATGGTAGAAAGGTGTGAGGAATAAATCAAGAAAGGAGCATATAGGTCTGAGGTTGCTCAGACATGCATGGAACAACGAGGCGGCGCAGAGAGAAACGTGTGAATTTCAGCGCTATGACCACACCGGTTGCAGTAAGTCCAAGCTCAATATTGACTTTGTCTTCCTCTTCGCTGGTTCTCATTTCATACATAATGTACACTTCCAATACACTTTGCGGTACCGTTACAAGGGCAATTCACGCCCGACCACGCCGTGGGTCCTTCCCCTTCTCCTCTCGAAACGCCGTCTGGTCTTGCATCTGCAACCCAAGCACGCGCAGCCGCTCAACAGGGTCGTATCCAGCCGAGCGCTGTGAATCATGCCCCATCTCGATTTCCACCCGCTGAATTATTGTCGCAACATCACCCAGCGACGACCCGATCGCTCCAAAGATGGCGCTAGAATTATCAGACGGCAGATTCAGCATAGACAAAACAACCCTACCGTGTCTGCTTGGTCTCCGACAAGAGTTTTCTGCAATTCACTGTTCTGAGGCCCCGTCTTGGCGGACTGTACCTCGTCCGAGAGCTTGAATAGTTCGCTCCGAAGAGCCTCCTGTTGCCCACGCAGCAGACGGATCTGCTCTTGCACATCCGAGGCATGAGCTCCCATCTGCTGGCCAAGGCTGCCCATGCCGTCCTCGAGGTTCCGCAAACCAGCCTCCAGAGATTCCAACCGGGGATTCGACGCATTACCTGGAGTAGGAACATCACCTTTGACCTTATCCAGCTCCTCCATTATGTGTTTCGTGCGCTTGGACTCCCTGGTTTCAAGTTGCTGACGCATGGCGTCCATCTCCTGACGCATCCGCACGAGGAGGAGTGCCCCAGACTCCGACTCCGCCCCTTGCCCAGGAGCCTGACCTCGTCTGAGCGCAGCGGTACCCCCGATTGCATCAATCTTGCGACTGAGAGCGGTTACTCGGCGGCGGGTCATCATGTACGGGAGGAACGCTATCGGGACGAGGAGGGTGCTTAAGATTGCAAGGTGGCGGACGGCGGAACCACGCTGGTTGACAACTGCAGCGTCGTCCTTAGTGAGGTCCATGGGTACCGCAATCGGCATAGGAGGCTGCTCAGAGGCCTGAGCGTCCATTGCGAGCGAGAGGTTTAGGAGGAGTAAGCGAACGGGCCGAATTCAAGGCAACAGGTAAATAGATACACACTTCAACAAGCGAGGAACGAGATTGATGAGGATTTACACAGATATCTAAGGAAAATACAGATTTGTGGTACATACATTGCAATTTATCTATCATACAGCCGAGCGAGAAGATAAAAGTCAGAGGCAAATGCGAATTAGAAAAAGTGCCACCACTTCCGCTTCTTGGGCTTTTTCTCCAATGCCATGTCGTACGGGTAGTAGCCCTGAGTATAATCGTACTTATCGTCATAGCTGTCATACTTGTCGTATTTGTCGTGTTTCGCGGCTTTCACGGCTTTCGCGGCTTTCTTTGAGGCCGTAGGGGCGGCCGCCTTGCCCGCCTCCGGTGGTTTAGCAGGCAGTCTGGGAAGAGGTCTCAGTATCAAGACTTGAACAACGTGAAAATGATTGTACTCGTCGACGTGAACAACATATTCTTTCTCTCTCCGCAATCCGGCCATAGCGAGATATATCTCGTTCACCCGCGTTGCACGGGTGTTATTTCCAACACTAATCTTTCTCCGCCACATCGCGACGCTGTTTCCGCTCTTGGAGGGCAGAAAGACGAAAACGATGCAGATAACAGCAGGATCGTAGAATGCGACCGATTCTTGCAGTGTTCTATCCCTCGACGCTTGCAGTTGATCAAAAGTCAACCAATCGAACGCAGGCTCGTTTGGGCTTTGCGGCGGCCTATAATCGGCGTTAGCTATTAGGGCTCCTCGTTCGCGGCTCTGGAGGAATCTATGCAGCTATAGCATCGTATGAGTGACTTGAGAAGGTACCAACTCGCGAAACATACTCCGTACGCGCCGAGGTTATACGACATGAGTTCGATCCACGCTAGCAGGGAGGACACGCGTTCGTCTTTGTTGGGAGGGAACATCCAATGGATGCGATCCTTTGCCATCCGCGATTTCCCGAACAAAGCTTGGTGGACGGGTTTGAGGGCGGCGCCTTTCGAATCGATAAAGTTGACATTGGCTGTCTCGCTGACTTTATTGCGAGGGGCGCCGGTGAACAGTGAGGTCGTAGTACCCGCCTGGGCGTGGGCAAGGGTCTTCGAAGGGATGTGATAGGTCGAGTCGTGCTGACTACCTCCCCACAGATTGGCGGTTATCGGAGTGAAATGGACACGACGATCCTCGTCCTGGTCGTAGCCATAGCCATCGTGAACCGGCATACCCCACTCCCCGCCGGTGTCCCATCCGCCGCCGCCAGTATCCCAACCATCGGGTTGCGGTTGTTTCTGCTGGCCCTGCTGCTGATTCTTCTTGTTCTTTTGCTTATTCTGTTGTTTTTCTTGTTTGTCCTGCTGCTTGTCCTTCTTCTTACCGCCCTTCTGCTGCTCGTTACCACCCTTCTGGTTCTCGTACTGACCCCATTGCCCGCCTTTCTGAGACTCGCCCCATTGCCCGCCCTTCTGTTGCTCGCCCCATTGACCACCTTTCTGTTCGCCCCATTGACCGCCTTTCTGCTCGCCCCATTGACCGCCCTTCTGCGGCTCGCCCCAACCGCCCTTCTGTTGCTCGTACGCCGCTTTCTCGTACATCGATCGAACATCATTTCCCTGATTCGGGTGGTTGAGTAAAGCTTGCAAAAGTTTAGAGTGTTGAGCATTCAGGTCGTTCCTGATCCCAACAGAGTCTGGATGAGGGGCAGTCACCTTGGGTAAGTTGGACCAATGTTTCTCGGCGTTCTTGGGATTCTCCCATCGGCCCTCGTCGGCGGGAACACCCCAGTTATTCGCGTCGCTCGCGCCGGGGCCCCATCCTCCACCAGTATCCCACCCGCCGCCTCCACCACCTGCTCCCCAACCAGCAGCAGGAGCCGCTGAATTATTATTGTCGCTCCACGAATCGGCGGCAGGTTGCGATCCATATGTTTCCATCCCCCACGTCTGCCAAGCCGGTTGGGCCGCACCTCCTCCTCCCTTACCTCCGCCCTTCTTGTCGCCCTTCTGCTGCTGCTGATTATTGTGGTTACCCTTCTTCCCCCCACCACCGCCTCCTCCCTTGCTACCACTTGCGGCAGCGTGTTGAGCGGCCAGTTGGGCAGGCGTAGGAATTGTTCCCCACTGATTATTTGCTGGCTGTTGTTTGGGCGGAGGACCCCATGGGTCGGCACCTCCGCCTCCAGCGGCCCAGTTATCCTCCCCACCCATCATACCCGCTACGCGCAAAATCAGCCATTGCGTCCTATTTCAGCAGGAACGGGATGGCGAACCGAGCCCGTAGCCTTCCTCCTCTTCGGCGCTGTAATCGTAGTACTCCTCATCGTCTTCTTCGAGCACTTCGAGTGTCTGTTTTTGCTTTCCATTGGTCTTGTTCTTGCCCATTAAATGTGTACGGAGCTTATGATTGGCTCAGATCGCCACGATCGCCCAGCGGGCCCGGAAGCTTGAAAGAGTGGCAGAAGAAACAGAAGAAGCAGAACGACACATTAGCGCCCAAACCAGCCGATGTGTCGGCGCCAATCAAGGACGTCTTTTGGTTCCGAACTGTACTGCCACCCCGAACGGCGTCTTCACTCAAACATGCTGGCCGCCAGGCAACGCACTCAGGACTGGTTCCCTCCCACTTCCACCTTCAGCACGGAGGACAGGTTCCTTTGTTGCACATGGCCCGACGGAGCTGGCTCCTCGTCTCAAACTCGCCCTCGATGTACGCCCATCCCTCGCTGGCGTCTGAACCTCGAGCTGACATCTGTAGACTCGCGCGAACTTCATCCAACTCGGCTCTCACCGTGCTCGTTGGCGTTGGTCCTATCATTGCTGGACTGTTGTGTGCACTCTCCGTTCTTTTGCTACTTTTGGTCTACCTCGTCCGTCGAAGACCTGCTGTTGAATCCGACAATCTCAAAGGAAAGAAACGCTCAAGTTCCCGCTCTCTTCGCCTATTTGGAAAACCGGAACGGTCGCCTTCCTCGTACTGGGACGAAGGCTTGTGGGAGAAGAACCTGGAAGGGACAATAAAACGAACGGCCTCAAGTTCGCTTGCATTCATCGATCGCCCACTTCCTGCGGTGCCATTACCTCCCGAGGCCCCGTCCGTTCGAGAGGAGAGTAACGGTGGTGACATCTCCTCGAATGGCAGTCGCACGAAACTCCGCCTGCGCCCTGACCCCATCCACGTTCAGAGGGTGGAACAAAGGCGTCAAACTCTCCCCGGATTCACCCCCGCTCGAAGTTCCTTCAGCGATATGCCTCCTCCGAGGTTGCGCCCGCCGGGGTTAGGCCACCACACGTCCCGGTCAGAACCCGTCACTATGATCGCGGCGACTTCATCACCACCAAACAGCGGGCGACTACCGGTGGAGGAAACCCGGTCACATATATCCTTCTCCGCTTCCATTTTCTCTGCGACTCTTCCTGTTTCGTCCACCCGTTTGCAGGAAAAGCAAGCAGCAGCGGTAGCGTCGGCGGGTGCACGATCCATGTCCACGATAGACGTTCCTCCCTTAACCGCGCATTCACGGTTCCCTTCATGCTCGCCAAATGACGCCGAATACCTCCAGTATCAAGTCGAAATTCTGTGGCGAGAGATCCGGAGATTGCAGAGTCTACTTCTTCCCCCGCGCCACCAAGAAGGGTTTCAAAAGGGAGATAATCAACCCCATCCTCCCCCAATGTACAGTAGCTAGAGATCCACATGTAACAAATTTTTCATATCCAAGCCAGTGCAGGGACTAGTTGTACTGCATCTTGATCAAGCCCATGATATGGTCTGTTACCTCAGTTGTCGAGTGTTTTCCTCCAAGGTCGGCAGTCAAAAACTGGGCCGGCGCGAGCGTGTCGTCGACCGCCCTGTCAATTTTATCTGCTGCCGACGAATACCCCAGGTGTCGCAACATCAACGCCGCCGACCTTATGGAAGCGACAGGGTTAGCAATACCTTTGCCAGCGATATCCGGAGCGGAGCCATGGACACTGCACGGAAGTAAGTTGCCCGTTGGGTATCCCGTGGAAACACGTACGGTTCGCCCATAACAAAGGTGTCCCCAGCATTGATGGATGGGATGACTCCCAGGGAGCCGACGAGGGCGGCTGCGGCGTCCCTTGAATGTCGATTAGTAGCCGCCATGAGCACATAGAAATGAAACCAACGAGATGATATCACCGTAGAGATTCGGTGCGACCATGACATCGAAGATTCTAGGCAGAGGTTGAGTCAGGTCCCTATCGGGTGGCGAAGCACTTTACTGGGGCTCGCGGAACAACCTGTCGAGATTCGTGAAGTGCAATACAAAGATACGAGGACTGCACACACCGGTAAACGGCGCTGTCAACAAGTTGTTCTTCGATCGTCACATCGTCGAATTTACCGTCCATTCCAGCGAGACCTGGCACTGCGCGGACGCTTTCACGGAAGAGCCCGTCAGTGACGGACAGCACGTTGGATTTGTGGATGATCGTAAGCAACTAAAGAGGGATGTAGCGGATGGTCCAGCGGTTCTAAACAACTATGAATACCTTTCGAGAGCGCGCTTTCGCCAGTTCAAAGGCGATTTTACCGATTCGTGTGGAAGCGCGCTCGGTAATAAGTCGTGTTGCGCGAGCCTCTTTGCCATTTTCGGTGTTGATAAGTTTCTCGTCTTTAACGTACTGAATAGACGCGTCAAAATGAGGGAGAAAACCTGAGCACAACACCTTACCAGGCACTCAGTATTTTCGCGAACAACAATCAAGTCCACAGCAGGAGGTTTGGTCCGGTCGGCGGAAACCTTTATTGAATTCAGATAGACATTCTTGGGGCGAGGATTGGACGCGACTTACGGAGCAGACTGGGCGGATATTAGCATACAAGTCGAGCTCTTTGCGCAAAGCAACGATCGGCGAGGAATAACCGGCGACTTTCCGTGATGGCGAGCTGCGAGATAAATTGAACAACCAGCTTGCTTTACTGAACGTCGAGTATACCTGACTGAACCGAACAGAGCGCAGTCGCATTCCTCTTTCAAGGTTCTGTAAAGCGAGCGTAAAGACGCAAAAATCGCCAAGGGTGAAGCACCGACTGTACGGTTTCGCGAGGAAGAGCAGTTCCCGTCCGTGTGAAGACTTCCCAGCCAGCCAGGAGGTCGATGAATTTGACCTCTGGTAGTTCAGCCTGTACTGCGAGAATGGCCTCTCTTGCTGCCTAGACACAGAAGTTGTAGCTCTAGCACAATCGGCTGACCCCAGTACGAACCGGGATGACTTCCCGACCTATTCCGTCGGCAGGCATGAGACCAATCGTGAGGGATTGCCTTGCAGAGGTCGCCATGGACCTAACAGCGTTTCTCAACATCCTGCGTCGATGTTCAGCTTGCGTTCAGCTTGAAAAATGTAGTCGGTTGGCAGTCGGCCGAATCGGAATTCCTTTCGGTAATGCTAAGCGGGGTCAGCTGACGGCTTGTGTACTCTCTTCCTGAACCCCGACGCGACCTCGACGCGACATCTGTTACCGCGACCCGACCTCTCGCGCAACACAATCCAGCATGCCCCGCACACTCTCTTCAAAACCGCGAGGCGCGCTCGCGGAGCGTACAAATACACAGACCACACATTTCCCCATCGACGCGTCATCTACACTCAAATCATGGCTCGCTCCCCCGAAATGCGCACCAGTCAAGAGACCTCTCGACGCCGCAGATCCTGGAAGAGATAGAAAACGCGTCAAACTTTCTGTCGACGAAAACTATTCCTCGGATAGTTGCTACGAAAGTGATAGCGACGCCGAATTGCAGCCCGCGAGCTCGTGTCACCGTCGGAACACGACGCTATGGAATCTCGCACTACAGAGGAGACCACCAACGGCTAGCTCCCGCCTCCCGTATTGTGCGTTCGTTCTAATAATTCACCTCGCTGCACGCGCTGACATCTCGCCAGTGTCTACGCTACCAATCCTGCAATCTTTTGTGTCTTCCAATAAATCGGACGTTTTCCGTTGCCAATCTGTCCTCGATGGTTCCTTTCTAGCGCCCCCATACGCTTGCGCTTATTCACACTGTCCGTCCGTTCCTATATCATTTACATCATGAACTCATCTCGGGGTTAGCGGCGCGAGCTGGCGGTACCCCTCTGTTGGCTGTCGCAACGGAACAAGGCACAGTCTATATTCTAAACACTGCTAAACGGAGAGACTGGGACCCAGGTACGTCCAATTACCAACACATTGCAACGTGTATTTACCGCTTTACCAGAACCCGTCCACACAACGCTGCAGCCCCATAATAACGGGATCTTCGATCTGAAGTGGAATTTGACCGATTCTTTACTTGCCACAGGCTCTGGAGATAGAGACATCCAGATATCGAATCTGGAAACATGCAGCACCGTTCAAACTCTACGCAGACACCATGGCACAGTCAAGTGCGTGTCCTGGGATCCAACCCACCCGGATTTGTTGAGCACCGGCGGAAGAGACGGACTGGTGTGCATTTGGGATCTTCGGGTCGGCGGACACCAACCAGGGCAAGAAGCGACCGGTTTGCTTCCCGTCATGACCATCTCCGCGGCACACGAAGACGTAGGACCGAGCGGGAAACGCAAGACGCCCAAGGGAAAGCACGCTGCTATGCCTAAGAGCGTCACCGGCTTGCTGTATTCTGACGCGAACCCGTACCAACTGATTACCAGTGGTTCGTCCGACGGGTACGTGTCCCTTTCCTTTGATCCAAGCCTGGTTCTAATGCAGCGATAAAGGAGCCTCCGGTGCTGGGACATCCGGCTCATAAACAGAAGCAAGTCAACGAAAAGCAAGGAACCCATTTGCTTGCTTTCTTCTCCGCTGGACCCGACATTCTCGCATGGATCTCCTCGGCCGCGGGGAATCATCAGTCTCGTTGGTGGTACCGGGCCGACGACTGGTTCAGTCTTTGCACTGGGTGCAGACTCGCGCATTCATACATACGATCGGGACTCGCTAGCTGCCTTCGGAAACAGCTACTCGCACGATAACCTGCAGACCAATTTCTACGTCAAGCTCGCGGCTTCTCCATGCGGGCGATGGCTGGCAACAGGGGGAGCGGGCGTCTCTGGCAGCAGTTTTATGTTTGATGTCAGTAATGCGACCAGTGCTAGTGCTGCGCGGACTGGGGTCGAGCTGAAAGGACACAGTGGCGACGCTGGTGGCGTAGACTGGGCCCCTGGAATGCTGTCGACCTGCTGGGACGACGGTATGGTGCGGGTGTGGAGAAGTGATGTCGAAACCCACAGAGCGTGCGTGGCGGACCCAGACGCGAGACGCTGGAACTGGAAGTGGTCTTGTTAATTTGTAGAGCATGAAAAGAGAAATATACTACTGGCCCAATATACGACGGATCAAAACCATCATCAGGCCGATGGATTGTAAGCAAACTGCTCCTTTGAGCTCCTTTCACTGTATCCCTTAATCTCTAATTCTGCTCTCCATGGGCCTCTCAATATCAACCCTCTTCTCCTCCCTCTCCTCCCTGGTCCGTTGGAGCAAGGACCAAGATGTCCGCATACTAATGCTTGGTCTCGACTCGGCTGGAAAGGTATTCGTCTTCAAACACACTGAAACTGTCTTCTGACCAGGTTCAAAGACCACGATACTGTATAGGTTACAGGTTGAACACTTCCTTCGTATCGCGCGACCCGTCTTATCTCTTCGCAGATAGGTGAAGTGGTCTCCACAATACCGAGTACGTGTTGCATTCCTCGGGACTCTCAGTCTCACTTACCCTTTCTGCAGCAATCGGATTCAATGTCGAAACTGTTGAAGTTGGCCCTCATTCCATGAATATGCGATTTCACGCTTACGCCGATGGTCTAGTACAAAAACATCAAGTTTCAAGTGTGGGATCTGGGTGGTCAATCCAGCATACGGTATTTTGCATCTCTGACTGTGATTCACGTCTTTGACCATCCCTGTAGACCGTACTGGCGGTGTTACTTTCCGAATACATCCTCTATAATTTACGTCATTGACTCGTCCGACCACACACGGCTTACTACCTCACGAACGGAGCTGCTGACTATGCTGTCGGAGGAAGAGCTGAAGGGTGTCCCTCTCCTCGTCTTTTGCAATAAACAAGATGTCGAGGGCGCCCTTAAGCCGGAAGAGATCAGCGAACAGCTGGGACTTGCGGGCGGAGAGAAGTCGAGGCCATGGAGTGTCCGGGGCAGCTGTGCGACGAAGGGAGAGGGTTTAGAAGAGGGGCTGGATTGGTGCGTGCCAATACGAACCTATTCGTCCCATCTAACTCCCGTGTAGGTTAGTGAATGCTATACAGAAAAAGTAGTTGTTGATTCAATCTACCGCCCCCGTTTCCATTCATGCGCCCTTGGCTGGCTCTTCTGGACTTCTTGTGTCCAAATGCTTCCTGTTAGAGACATGGTCGCTTCTGATTTCCTTGTCGAATCCATCTCCTCGGTCATTGTCAGCTTGGGTCATTTCCAACTGGGCATCCGAGTCCGGATCCGTTCTTCACTGACTACCGGTACTACCCTGGACATCCCGAAGGCCACGACTTGCTCCGCCACCTCCTGTGCCTTCGACTATGAGCCATTCCAACTCGCTTATAATGGTTCTCACGGCGGACTCCTGCCTATTCCCTATGGCACACGATTCCATTTTGACATCCAAGAACAGTGACGGTTTGCGGACAAGAGGAACAAAAGATCCCCAGATGCGGCGGGATACGGACGACATCCTGTGAGCGTATGTCTGAGCTTATTCACTTACAAGTCATGTACAAGTTACCAATACTAACAAGGGCTTGTACGGTGACCGTTGTACCCAGGTGTACGCATCACATTTGCGTATACCACGGTTACCTGACGCACATGCAATCCTCCTACTATCGAAAATCCTGGCTATTCCAAATTCTCCTTGATTCAACTCCATCGCTGGTTTGGGAAATCATCCGCTTTGCGTCCTTGAGCAATGTACTCTATAATTTCAGCTCGCGTTCGGGAATAAATGTTTTCCCCGTCCACCTCTGTGTCTTCCTGATCCCGCAAGCTCCCCAGCAACTTGGAAATCCAACAACAACTCGTCTCCACGTCTCCATGCGCTCTCTCACGAGATCGAGATTCAGAAACGGCCAAAACAAGTAGTTCAAAGAAGGGGACTGTTTTTACATACTCGAACGAATCAAGGACATGGTACATTACTTTACTGAGAAAGGGTGTCTGCTACTAACTCCAAAATGGCAAGGATGCCTTTACCAGTGTTGCGGGTATCTTTGGCGATCGACTGCCACGTCGGAGAGTGATGAGGTTCAGCTGCGACGCACTTGCTCCGCACCTCATCTCTATGTTCCTATCACGAAGTGAGTACGAATAGCATGCGGCTATGTCAGAAATCCTGACCTCTGTCCCATGCTGCCTTTCGAACTTCAACCACCAAGCCCAGGAATCCCCCAGATCAGGATCTGTCGCAACAGCCCTGCCGAACCATTGTCGGGCCTTCTCGATCTTCCGCTCTGCCCAGAAGAGACGCGCAACTGTGCAGATGATCACAGGATTATCTGCGCTCTTTTTCAGAGCGTCGACCGATCGAGCTTTCCTCATCGGTCGCGGTTCGGCCCAAATGGACATGGACCAGAGTAAACCAGAAGTAGGGCATTCCTGGAGACTGCGTGCAAGCATGGCTTTACCCTGCGCAGCCCCACCAGATCGTTCTTCAACGCCAACTGCTTCCGCCCATAAAACATCGTTCGCGGGGTTCACGAGACGAGCCTTTTCCAAGATCGCGCGCGCTTTAATGCTCTTGTTGTCCGCCTCCTCTAATCGACTCGCAAGGATCCAAAGCGTGGCGACTTTGGGGCAGGCCTTCAAGCCGGCAGCGAATGATGCACGCGCTGCAGGAAACTTCCCTTGCGACTGGAGGATCTGCCCTTGAATCATGTAAAGCTTGGCGAATTTCGGGAACTTTGTGAGCGCCGTAGCAAGGGTTTCGAGTGCCGCGTCCAGTTGTCCCTGTTGCCGCTCAAATACTGCAGATTTCATCCATATCTATGATCTTGTCAGAAACAACATATCGCGTGGAGGAAAGCATCTTACTCTTTCGGTGTCGGCAACCGTCCTGGCACGAACGAGGAGTTCTCTCGCAACTCCAAGTTCGTTGTTTTCAGCCTCGAGTTTGACGGCTGCTAGCCAAATCTGCTCGCTCTCCTTGTTCGCGACGAAGGCGCGCTCAAGAACTTCGCGAGCGGCCGGGACATCGCCCGCCAACCACTTCTCTTTGGCAGCCATCAGCCACAGGACCTCAGCTTGGGGACAGTGATCCACTGCTCGACTCAGGATCGCATCCAGGCTCTCCCTAGAAAACAAGGCTCAGGTAGTATACGAGAGAATGCGTGGTGCGACGTACCTGGTTCCGTTGGCCTTCTCTAGCTCAGCCGCACGAATCCAGAGTGACTTTCGACCAGGAAATACTCTGAGAGCTTCTGCGAGAATTGCTCTCGCAGTCCCAACCATGCTCCTGGCCTCGGCAGACTCCGCGTCTCCAACCCAAGTATCCAGTCGATCTTCCTCTTCGATCTCCATACCCACGGTCGCTTTCACGATGGCCTCGCAGGTTCTCGGAGAGCCCTCGGCCTCGCACCGCTCGGCTTCCTTTAGCCATTGCTCACGAGTCAACAATACCTGGTGCCTCCTCAACTCTTTCACTCCGGCGACGATCGTCTTGTCCACGACGGCCAACTCGGCCTCGCGCTCCGCGCCTGATTTGTCTTGCGCCCCCTGCTCGAGAAGTCTACCTGCCGCGATCCAGATCTCGTGCGAGGTTGGAACTGCTTTCCGTGCTTTGTTGAGAACCCCTTTCGCGCGTTCAGGAGTTTCAAGACGGGCAAGCGCGAGCCACAGTTCAACAGATAAAGGAATGACTTCAACCGCGCGTGCAAGCAGAATCCGGGCGTCAGCAGCAGAGGACTCGAGGTTGACCGTTTCTTTCCAGAGGCGGACCGAGTTTGGAATGTGCTCGAGAGCTAGCCAGGCTATCAGAACCCCGTCGACCAGTGAGAGAAGAGACATACCTTTCCGCAACACGCGCTTCTTCGCTTTGACGTCATGCTCAAGATCTGAGGCGGCCATCCATATTTTCACGCTTTGGCCAACATGTTGTACGGCATTCGCGAGGATTACTTTTGCGTCGTCGTTGCTCTACATCCCTTGTGAGCGAAACGAGGGCAAAGTGGAGTAGAGCAAGCACTTACATGCAATCTAGCAGCCTCCAACCAAACATCCTCGCTCTTAGGGCATTGCTCGCATCCGGCCTTGATGATTTTTCTGGCAGCAACCATCCTACCGGCATGTTCCTCCAAGCATGCTGCGGCGATCCACCCCGGAGAGTGCTTCGGATTTGACTTTACTAGGGAGTCGAACAACATGCGTGCACGTTTTATGTCCCCAATTTCAGCATCGGACTTGATAATGACGCTATTCAGGGAGGTAAGGTAACCTTTCGGGTCCACAGAGGTGCTCATGCCCGAAGTCGCCGTCCCTGAGATCTAAAGACTGCGTTAGTATGGGGATGAAAGAACGCAAGGAAGATATAACCTGATCCAGTTTAAGGGACAAAATCTTATCGCGAGCTTGCCCAATTTCGACAAAATTGGTGAGAGCACCCGAATCGGCAGGTGTTTCAAAACCACCGTTCTGTTTGAAAAAAAAAATTAGCGAACGAATAGGATGAAAATTTTAGAGACGCACCTGCTGTTGCCTGTCGTCCAAAGAGTTTTCATATTCCGCCTTGGACCTATCGCCCACGAGCACACTATCGGGAACGGCGAATGACCTCTCCACTTTTCGTCTCTTTTTCCGCGTCAAGTTGCCAACTTCTGGAATATTCTCCCATTCCTCATCAGTCACTGCGCTCAGTCCTCTTTTCAAGTCGGCAAATTGCTGCTGAATCTTGGGACGCTCAGCGCGATGTTTGGCAACTTCAATCTGCTCTTGCGCCTCCCTGTGAAAGATGAAATCAATCAGTCAATAAGAGAGAGAGGGACTGACCCGATAGTCAGGAAACGCACCGCCGCGCCCGTCGTCGAGCATCCATGGCCTCGTCGACCTGTTGGTATATCTTGTCCGCCTCCTCGTCATCCTGTTCGTATGTTGTGCCAGCAAATAAGCCATACTCATTGTCAGGGTCCTGGAATTGTTCAGGATCGACTTCAGCTTCTTCGCCCCGACGAGCTTGTGCCTCACTATAGAAGAATCAGTCAACTTTTCGCAACCAATGCGGACGCGAGGACGTACGCAATGACTTCTGCGGAGGGGCCCTCTCGCGCAGGTCCAATATCAGACCGCGTCGTGAAACCGGAGGCGCTGGATGGATAGATTTAGGTGAATGATGGAGAAATGAACGTGTTGCGCACCCTCGACCAAGACCGGCGACATACGACGCCGGAGCTGGCATGGACAAGAACGCCAGCTTGTTAGGCTTATTGGCCGCCATATTTCTGTAGACTCGAGAGTGGTTGACTAGAAAGAGGTGAGTCGAGATGTTTGGTCGTGTTGGGCTTCAGCTTCCGAGAGTCGAATATTTCAAGTTCTTTTCATTTACCTCCTAGTCAATCTATGGGGAAATCCAGCAAAGACACCGTCGTAAGCCAAGACAGCCCAAAGGTCAGCAAGCCGAAAAGAGAGAAACGGCGACGAGATGAGCCCGCCGCGGAGGATGAACTAGACTCTGTTCCAAACTCAACCGAGCCGCCAAAAAAGAAACCAAGGAAAAATAAAACTGGGTTCCCAGATCCTGAGGAGGACACCTCAGGCTCTTTGTCAGAGCAGGCGACCAAAGGTAATCCCCGTCAAGATTTCCCGAGGTGACTTACTGATAGGTTGCACCAGCGTTGTCCTACGCCTTTACTCGGTTTCGAAAACCCTCCAAGTGGAAGTTCTCCAAGGCACGGCAAAACTGGTTAATTAGGAATTGGGCGGACACTGCAAGTCATCGTACACCACATGAAATCCCCACTAAATCATACGCCTCAGATTCCAGACACCTATGTTCCGCTGACCGTTCAATACCTCTCAAATGTGCAGGGTGGTGTGCGAGAAGTAAGCCGTTTCTACCCAAGTGATACTTTCTCCTCAATACCTTCAGACTTTGATCAAGGAGTGTCATACGCTCCTCGCTGTGCCGTCAGCGCCGGAAATTCCTCCCTCGACTGTTTCTCCGACTCATGCCGTGAGCACCGAGATTGAGACCGAAGCCATTCGGGTCAAGCAGATTCGTGCTCGTGCTCTACTCGATGCCCTCGAAGCACCACCGTCAGAACCTTCAAAATGATACCACTTCGCAAGTTTCGTAGACACATTCAAGTAACTGTTACTTGCCACGCTCGAAGCTTGCGCGCGACAGTCGACGCGTCTGGCCGATCATTTCTATCTTGACTCCAGCATTCTGTAACCAGACTCCAGAGCTCGCCGGCAAAGCGAATTCCTGCGACCGGTCTCTCCGGACGATTTCCTTTGTAAAACTGGACCGCCGCTGCCGAATGCCCGGGAAATGGACCAGCAACAGTATATACCTGCTCTCTTTCAACTTCATACTTCAACAGAATCCTCGCTCGCTTACTTCGAAACAGACGCATGCAAACGCAAATATATCGCTTTGTGTCACGGTTGTTCTCATACATCGTTCCAGTCCAAATTCGGTTGGGAAAAGCAAGGTAGTTGAGTCCGTGGGCAACTTCGAGAAGCTGCGGGTGTCGGTTGAATTTGACGAAAGAGCCCTGCTTACTTATCACTGCTCGGCGTGCGGCTTGAAAGGTCCTCGGGTAATATACGGAGGCAGCGTTCTCTGGGAATAATTCGATCATTATTCGCAGAACGCGGAGATGTTCGCAAGCGACACAACGAAATTTAAAATCTGGACATGCACAGAAGCGTAGCCGTCTCGGTGAATATAGACGTCGTAGTGTGCATTGGGAAGACTCGCAGCACATTTGCCGTCGGAAGAGCGCTGAATATCGGACAACAACTGCTTCTCGACGAGGTCCCGAGCCTTCTCTTTGACTGTCCACGTTCCATAAACCATTCCCCTGCTCGGGAAATATTTTAGTGGTCTAGGAGCCGTTGAATAGCCAAGATCTCAGCCAAGGAACCATGACTTGGGAAGTCGAATAAGTACATGTATCAGGGCAAATAAGTAAGATGGGATGAATGTGTTGCTGCGCGAGGACAATATCGGTTGCGGATCCAGATGAATAGTGGGCGCTCGAATAGTGGCCGCCTGTGTCACATGTGGGTCCACGCCATTACAATACAACGCAGAGATGGAAGAAGCCGGATGTCACGTCGCCACTTCAGGTTGTGACACGACGCGCTTTGCATCCACCCATCTTCAAACGCGACCATGTCCTCTCCACCAAGGCTCGACTTCCCGACCTCTGATGATATCGAAATGGGGGATGGTGCCGAGGGTCAGACTATGTCTGATGCGCCCCCCATGAACCCGCTATTCCTGGCCGGTACCCCCTCAGCAGCTGGCACGCCTTCGCGTCCTTGGGATTCCGACGATGCTCCCCAAGGCACCCCAACAGGTCGCCGGGCGCAGAGGGATGTGTTGAGCACTCCGAAGAGGACTCCTTTGTTCAATCGTAAGCTTCTGGTTGGTCTCAGCACTGGGCATATTCCTGACGCGTGTCTATTAGCGGGGAGCTCGTCTCCGATGGCGTTTCCCACCTCTTCCCCTGCCAAAAACCCCCGGGGACGCGCGAATTTGCCCTCTGGGGCTCCTTTCGACTCGGATCCACTCGATTTTCCTTCGTGCGTTTTCCTCGTTTTGACGACGACTATGGCTAATGTTACGACAGGAGTCCCATGAAACCTACTGCCACACCCAGGAATCGACGAGGCGATATCCACTCTTCATTCTCCGTCACTCCGAACACGGCGACGCGTCGTCCTCGTGGTCACGAAAACCCTTCGCGGCCACCTTCCTCCTCCATCGGACCCCCAGGATCGGGGCCAACGCTCACCGCTCCGCATGCGACTTCTGATGAGCCCGACGAGATTCGCGCGATTTGGGGAACAACTGTGAATCTTTTGGACACCATGAAACTATTCCGCGACTTCCTCAAAGGCTTCAAACCCAAGTATCGCACGGCCTATAACCGTTCCCTCAACCTTCCAACCAAGCCCTTTGCCAATCCTGCGGATGCCGAGATGTTGTTGTATGAAACTTATCTGCGGCAAATGCGGCAGACCGGGGAAACGAATCTCAATGTGGACATTGTCAATATCCTCGCCTATCCCCCTTCCAAAAAACTCCACGTTCAGCTTGTCAAATACCCACAGGAAGTGGTCCCGGCCATGGATCAAGTATTGAAAGATCTCATGCTGGAGGTCGCCGAATCTGACCAAAGGGAGGGTCTCGACGGCATGGGGGGCGCACAAGGCGAAGCAGAAATCTCCGACATTATGAACAAAGTGTACAAAGTGCGGCCTTTTGGCCTTCCGTCCGTCAACATGCGGGAGCTGAATCCCACCGGTGAGTACTTTCTACCAATCGTCCGTCTTCAACTAAACGCCTGCTTGTAGACACTGACAAGTTGGTCGCGATTAATGGGCTCGTTATTCGCTCAACGCCCATTATCCCCGACATGAAAACCGCATTTTTCCGATGCCTCACATGCCAGCACACTCACCAGGTCGAGATTGACCGGGGCAAGATAGCTGAACCCACAGTGTGTCCTCGAGACGTATGTTCCGCTCCCGGAACCCTCTCCCTCATTCATAACCGCTGCGTTTTCGCGGATCGCCAAGTCATTCGCTTGCAAGAAACGCCCGACGCCGTTCCTGATGGTCAAACACCTCATACCGTCAGCCTGAGCGTATATGACGAACTCGTCGACGTCGCAAAACCAGGAGATCGGTTGATTGTCACAGGCATCTTCCGAAGTGTTGCAGTGCGAGTCAACCCCAGACAGCGGACGTTGAAAAGTCTCTTCAAGACTTATCTAGATGTCGTCCATGTCAGGCTCGTAGGCGGCTCTGAAGGCCGAGAGGGCGTTCTCGCCTTTGACAAGAGCACGCGCGCCCCAGGTGATCGAATGCCTGGTGTAGGTGGACTCGGGGACGCGGAGGGTAGCACGAGCGACGTGGACGCCGACGGGCAGAAAAACCGCAACGCAGCACTCGAGGACAAGCTTCGACAGCTCAGTAAGCGGGATGACATCTACGAGCTGCTCGCCCGCTCTCTGGCCCCAAGCATATGGGCAATGGACGACATCAAAAAGGGTATCCTCCTCCAACTTTTCGGCGGCACGAATAAGAGTATTCAGCGCGGCGGTGGCGGTGGAGGCCCCAGATATCGAGGGGACATCAATGTCCTACTTGTGGGTGATCCCGGTACCAGCAAGTCGCAAATCCTCAAGGTTAACCTCTATTCTTTTTGGTGTTACTTCGCT
Organism: Mycena filopes; assembly: GCA_029281495.1. Taxonomy (NCBI): domain Eukaryota; kingdom Fungi; phylum Basidiomycota; class Agaricomycetes; order Agaricales; family Mycenaceae; genus Mycena; species Mycena filopes. The sequence goes on along the minus strand of JARIHR010000189.1, from coordinate 10,610 downwards.
GATGAGTTACTTTACTTAGTATGTGCACCAAATTGCGCCGCGAGGGGTCTATACGTCGGGCAAAGGCTCATCTGCCGTCGGTTTGACCGCGTATGTAACACGCGATCCAGATTCCAAGCAGCTTGTTTTGGAGAGGTATGTTCGACCGAAGCTTCAAACCCTGTTCACTGACGCTCTCCAGCGGTGCCCTTGTCCTGAGTGATGGCGGTGTCTGCTGCATTGACGAGTTTGATAAAATGTCGGACGCAACCCGCAGCGTACTTCATGAAGTCATGGTATTGTACACCTTTCTAAATTTCGCTCACGCCGAACTAAACAAACGATCAGGAACAACAAACTGTGTCCATTGCGAAGGCAGGGATCATCACCACCCTCAATGCGCGCACATCGATTCTAGCTGCCGCCAACCCTGTTGGTTCAAAATACGACCCCGATCAGCCCATTACCAGGAACATCGACCTACCACCGACCCTTATTTCGCGGTTCGACTTGCTCTACCTCGTGCTGGACCAAGTGGACGAGTCGCTCGACCGCAGGCTCGCTCAGCACCTTGTCGGCTTATACCTGGAAGACACCCCTGATCGCACCGGTGACGAAGAAATGCTTGTGAGTGCTCTGTATCCGAACAACTATTCCGGTACTGACTTGTCCGTAGCCTCTCGCCGAGGTTTCGGCCTACATCTCGTACGCACGCGCACGCATCCACCCGCAAATTACTGAGGATGCCGGCGCGGAGCTCGTTCGCGCATACGTCGAGATGCGCAATATGGGCACGGAGGCTGGCGCTTCGGAGAAGCGCATCACAGCGACGACCCGACAGCTCGAGAGTCTTATTCGCTTATCAGAAGCCCACGCGCGCATGCGGCTGGGTGAATTCGTCGAGTTGGCGGATGTGCGCGAAGCAGGGCGTCTGATGCGTGACGCGATCCGTACTAGCGCAATGGACCCTCGCACTGGGAAGATCGACATGGGACTGCTGAACACGGGGACGGGGACTGGGCAGCGACGCATGCGTGAGGATATGCGTCGCGGAGTTCTGAGTATGTTGGACGCAACAGCGGGCGCCAAAGGGCGTGGAGTGAGATGGAACGACGCTGTCAAGGCACTGGGCGACCAGAGCAGTGTCAGGGTCGATGTGGCGGAATTTGCTGAGGTGCTCAAGGCGCTGGAGAATGAAGGTCTTATCAAGGTCGTTGGCGAGCGAGAGAGGCGAATGATTCGCAAAATGGAAGGCTAATGATTGACTGTACTGACTCGTTTCCTGCATGTACCCTCTGTTTTTATTGAATATCTGTATAAGTTACCGCTTTGTTTACGCGTTGTTTGGCGCTAAGCCTCGACTTGAACTACCACCACCGCCAATGCCCAGTGACTCTGAACCAGACGACGAAGGTCTCGACGTCGAGGACGAAGCGGAAGACTATGATCAGGATCTCGAAGACGAGCCTGACGCCGCTCAAGACGACGCGACAGAAGATGGCGATGAAGTACCCCTCCTTGAGTATCATTGTCTCGCATTTTCCTTACCCCTTCCCAGGAGTCGCTCTCAGAAGACTCCGAGGATGGTTCAGAAGACGAAGGCGATGATTCTTCAGAGCCAGGAGAGGTAATTCTCGATCTAGAGCCTGAACCATCGGTGAGCGCAAGCGACTCATCCTCTCAACCCCCCTCCCAACCCACCAAAGGTATGGACAGTGCGCCTTGGAGACGCCGCTAGTGCGCTCATTCTCTGCAGTTCCCTCCCCGCCCCCTGTTCCTGTCACTCGTAAACGGTCGCGATCTCTGTCCCCTGCTACAATTCGCAAGAAGCTCCTGCTTTCTGCCGCACCGCATCCGCGCACATATACTGTCGAGGCTATCTGCGCGCTTCCGCACCCAGTTCCTACCCATGCCCTAGCTTCTTCGCTCTGCGTGACCCACCTTATTACTGGCTCCGACGATGGCTATATCCGGGACTACGACATTTTCACTGCTGTCAACGGCAAGAATTTCCTGACCGCACCTCAACGCCACCATGCTGGTGTTGTCGAAGGCCTAATGAAGTCTGGCCAAATTCGCTTCTGGTGGGAAAACCCGGCGCCGCTGAACCTGGCCAAGCTCAATGGTATGGGGTTTGGAGAGGACGAGCCGGCATTATCACCTGTATATAGTCTTGCAATGCACTCTGACGCCCTTTGGACTCTTGCGGGAACCGACGTGCGTTCGCCACTGTTGCAACTATACGCAGTTGACGCTGAGCTAGGTGGGCCACATCAACCTTTTCACAACCCGCCATGAGCCGGGTCGATGTGTTCATGCTATGACTGGACATCGGGGGCGTCCAGTCTCAGCCCTTGCAATGCAGCACGACGAAAAAGGTTTCTTCAGCGCCGGCTGGGACGGCGACGCGACGGTGGGTTGACCAAACCCATAGCCCTGCCACTAATAATGTGAATAGCAATGGGATCTCAACACTGGGTATGCTGTCCGAAATTTCACTTCACATGGAGCCCAGCTTGCGTGTGTGGCAGTTCGGCCAATATACAGTGGCTACGTTGAACCTACACATGACCTCTCCCAAATGTCGTCGAGCTCGACGCTGGTCGGCAGCACCGCAAGTTTCGGGACAGGCTCCGAGACATTCCCGAGTCAGCCCGTCGACTCTGACGCCAAATCTGACGCATCGTTCGACCCTTTGTTCGACGACGAGCCGGAGAGTTCAGAACCCGCCAGTGCAGGGCCCGCAATGCCCAGTAAATTCACCCAATTTGTCGGCCACCCAGATTTGAAAGCGCCGCCACCGAATACGGCCCCAGCCCCCCGCGCCATAGCGCCGCCGAAAAACGCACCGCCGTTGCTGGACCCCGCTACGAGCGGCGCGTTCTCCTCCGACGTGCTTATGACCGCGTCAATCGACGGGCAGGTCATTCTATGGGACAAGCGCGTACACACACCAGGGAGGGGTGTCGGGCGGCTCTGGATGAGCGAGAAGACACCGCCATGGTGCCTATCGGTGTGCACCGTCTTGTCTTTATCCGTCTTCCTCACTCAATCGATATCCGTAGGCTTGCTGGTCCGCAGATGGCGGGCAGATCTACGCCGGGCGGCGAAACGGGACGATCGATGTCTGGGACACACGCCAGCTCGGGCGGGCAGGCCCCGCGAGTGTTCCGCGCATCTTGAAGACGCTGCGCAGCCCTGCGAGCTCCGGCGTCGTGTCGTGCGTCGTCGCATTCCCAGACGGGAAACATATGGTCAGGTTAGTCGGTCATCTAAATCTCTTGCTCCTTTGTTAAACAATGTACCTCAGTGCCTCGATAGATAACCTGCGCCTTTGGAACGTCGCGGAAGTGGCCGAAGCAGACTCATTCGGGAAGATCAAGAGCGGCGTACAGTTCAAGATCATCCCAGGACACCATGGCGGGTATATCTCACAGATGCGTACGTGCGTCGGTCTGCATTTCATCCCACTTTCACACTCGCTCCTAGTGATCGACCCTGCCGCGCGCTTCCTGGTGAGCGCAAGTAGCAACCGCGGCTGGCACGGTGACTCGACCAAAACTGTTTTTGTCCACGATATAAAACATGTATTTTGACGCGTGAACTCATAGCTCGACAGCTGTTTATATCTTACACGACGAAAGCACCGAGGCTCACACGCAATAAAACTAATTGCAATGGTCTAACAAATGGTACAGACAGAGGGGTATGTAAAACTGCAGAGGAAAGAGCCTTATGCAGCTACGCTCGGGTGCGGCGGTGGGACAGGGATTTCTAGCTTCTCCCCGATCATCGCCGCGCCGCCCGTGCGCATCTTCCCCATGCCCGCGAGCGCCTTGCCGTCGATCGCCTTTGCTTTCCCGTTCGCTTTTCCGTTCGCGTGAACATTGGCATTGTCTGGGATGATGGTGTTCGCGGTGATGACCGGGCCCAAGAGAACGTTGAACTGGGCGCGCGCAGCGCTGACGCCAACGGGATCAAGCACTGGGCGCTCGCCGTCGTGGAGCGTGCGCGGGGTGGCAGGGGTTCCCAGCGCAAGCTGGGTATCATTCCAGATCGGTTCGGGGTCCGCCTCGCCCATACCCACGCCAGCCCGTCCACCTTCCCGCACCCAGTCGCTCAGACGGTTGATTTTGAGGTCCACAAACACCTTGTCGACGGCACGGATGAGAATATCCATCTGCTCAGCAGTGTGACGCGGTGTGACGGTGATACGGAGGCGCTCCTCGCCGCGCGCGACGGTGGGGTAGTTGATGGACTGGACGTAGATGTTGTGCTCGGCGAGGAGTTTGTCAGACGCAGCCTTTGCGAGGGCGGCGTCGCCGACGAGGACGGGGACGATGTGCGAGGGACCGGGGACGACGGGGATGTCGATGGCAGCGAAGCGGCGCTTGACCTCGCGGACATTAACCTGTTTGAGCTGGCGGTCGCCGACGTATTCCTTCTGGTAGACGAGACTCGCGTGTGCGCCGGCGACGGTGACGGGGGGGAGAGAAGTCGTGAAGATGAAGCCGGGTGCGTACGAACGGATCATGTCGACCATATCGTCCGAGCCTGCGATGTAGCCGCCGACCGCGCCGTATGCCTTGCCGAGTGTTCCTGGGGCACAGATTAAGTCGCAAGCGAGGCCAAGAAAAATAGCACATACCAGTAATGATGTCTACGCGGTCCATGACCGTGCCCTTGATCGGATGAGGAGAGTTACCGGCCGCCTTGTGTGCATCGTAATCGAGGTGCTCAGCGACACCGGCACCGCGGGGTCCATACAAGCCAACGGCGTGTACCTAAACGGGGAAACTAGTCAGCGAATAGCAGGGTATGGATAGCAAAACGCCTTGCCTCATCGAGGAAGGTGAGTGCACCGTACTGCTCGGCCAGGTCGCATATCTCCTTGATAGGCCCGATGCTACCGCACATGGAGTAGACACTCTCGAATGCGATGACTTTGGGGGTCTCCTTGGGGTACTGAGCGAGCTTGCTCTCGAGATCGACCATGTCGTTGTGCTTGAACAGAACACGTTTAGCACCAGAATGGCGCATACCCTGGATCATAGAGGCGTGGTTCATGGTGTCGGAGAAGAAGACGCAGCCGGGGAGTTTGGAGCCGAGGGTAGAGAGGGTGGCGTCGTTGGCGACGTAGCAGGACGAAAAGACGAGGGCAGCGGGTTTCCTGTGCAGGGCGGCGAGCTCCTGCTCGAGGCCGAGATGCATGGCACCGTTGCCCGCAATGTTGCGAGTGCCTCCGGCACCGTGACCGTACTTGTCGAGGGCACGACTGTCGAGTAACTCGATCAGGGACGGGATCAAGGAAATAGTGAGGATCGACGCACTGCATGGTCTCGAGGACAACGGGGTTGTTGCCCATACCGAGGTAGTCGTTGGAGCACCAGACAGAGACCTCGTCCTTAACGTCGCCGGTATGGGCGATGGGGAACTTTGCGGCGAGGCGGTTAATATTATTAAAGTAACGATAGGACTTGTCCTGGTGCTTCTTGTCGAGCTCGTTGACGTAAAAGCCCTCGTAGTTGAAGCCCGAGCGTGCCGGCGCGGGGGCAGGGGCAGTTGCGGTAGCGGCAGCAGCAGCAACAGCAGCATCCTTGGGGACGGGGGGATGCTCCGCTGGCATCGCAGCGCCGGCCTTGTGGAAGGGGCAGCCACCTGCGGCTGCGGCCTTTGCAGTGTCCTGCTCTGCCTTCTTGGCGGCAGCAGCAGCAAGGTCGCTAGCGGTGCGGGCGGCTGCACGGGCCTTGGATGCATGGGGGCACATCTCGATGGTAGCGCCTGCGGGAACGGAGACGCTGTGGTCCCTGTGTATCTGTGCGACGTCCTGGGCGCCGGCGACGCTTGCGTAGCCTGCGACGAGCTCCTTACCGCGGACGTTGAGGGCGGGGCCCATGACGGGGCACTTTGTTGCTCGCTCTGTCAAGACCGAGATGGAGGGGAAGCGGGGAGACGCATTTGTGCAGATTGTACGGAGGGTAGCGTTCGAGGTGCGGCCAAGGAAGGGGCAAGAGGCCTTGAAGCGGGTCAGGGACGAGAGCTTGTCCATGGATGGATGAGGGGAAGACGAAAGAGTGAAATGGCGGTATAAGTGTCAAGTCTTGCCAGCCAATGGGGATTATCACATTTCCGATCCAGGTCGGTCTCGCACGCCCGGTAGTCTTACTCCCCGAAAATGACCTGAAAACTCGAATTCATTCCATTGTCGCAATACACGCCTCTAGGGCATCTATAGCCGTGGCCATCTCTTCCCGGCCCACGTTCAAACTTGGAACGAGCCGTACAACATTCTTCCCAGCAGTCAGCACGAAAACACCCCGCTCTCGCGCCTTTTCAACAACCGCCCCCGGGTGCTCCGGGTTCTTGAACGCCAGCCCCCGAATCAGTCCACGCCCCCGCACGGATGCTTCCAGCCGGTGCGGGAATCTCTCCGGCAATTTCACCAGAAGCCCATCCAGGTACTGGCCCGTCGCCCTAATCTGGTTCACCGTGGACGGGTCTGCCAGACGCGACAGAACGTGGTGGCCCACCGCACACGCCAACGGCGAACCACCAAACGTCGTTCCATGTGTACCTGCAAACATGTTACAGCCCATGTATTCGTGATAATCTCATCTCCACCTACCTGCTGTCATCGTCCCCGCAATACAGTCGCGCAGCAACACTGCTCCGATGGGATATCCGTTTGCCAACGGTTTCGCCATCGTCACAATGTCTGGATGGCATTCAACTGGCAGCAGAGAATGCGCCCACAACGAGCCTGTCCGATACAAACCGCACTTGTCCCAGCATCAGCTCAAATGTAAAATTTACCGGAACAGAACTGACCTGAATCTCGTCGTAAATAAGCACAGCGCCGACCGCATCGCACCGTTTCCGCAACGCCCGCAGCCACTCCTCGCTTGCCATATTTACCCCCCCTTCACCTTGTATAGGTTCAACAATGACTGCACAGGTCTCCTCCCCGATCAACCCCGCGAGCGCTTCCACATCGTTCACCTTCCCGACATCAACGCCAGGAAGCAGGGGTGCAAACGGCGTCTGGTACTTTGGATTCGGCGTCACGCTCAAACTGCCGAAACTGCGTCCATGAAACGCGTTCTCGAAGCACACAATGCGCGTCTTGCTCTTGCCCTCGGCGGCGCGGTCCTTGCCCACCTTGCGTGCGATCTTGAGCGCGCCCTCGTTGGCCTCCGTACCAGAGTTTGTAAAGAATACTTTCGCGCCAGTGAACCCAGTCCCTTCCGGCGCGGACCCAAGCCCGCCATCGCGCTGGGTGAGCGTGACGAGCAGTTTTGCTAGCTGTGGTGCCCACTCGTTATGGTAGACATTACTCGTATGTAGCAGCTTCCCTGCTTGCTCCGCAATGACCTGGGCGCGCGTAAGAGTTGATTATTTCGACCGTGAGCAGTAAAACGGCACCACAAACCTGCGCGACACCGGGGTCCGCATGCCCTAGCGCGTTAACTGCAATCCCCGCGCTAAAGTCCAAATAGCGCTTCCCTGCAGTGTCAAACACATACGACCCCTGCCCGTGCGACAAGACGAAATCCGGCCGCGCGTAGACGGGGAGGAGGTATTCGGTAGAGAGGGCAAGGAGTGTCTCAGTTGCGGGGGTCGGCACTGAAGCCAGGGTGCGACGCGCAGCGAAAGACCGCGTAACTGGGAGGCGCGCGGCGGCGCTTATGGCGCTACGGGCACGGTGCATGGGGGAGAGAGGCAAGAGAGGTGAAAATGAAAAATGACTAAACCGTGTGTATTCTGCGAACAGCGTATGTCGGTCGAAGCATATCAAATCCAGGCCATAATGTGGGATTCGATTCAAAATTCAAGCTGCATACTACTAATACCCTACGCTACATACATCGGATCCGATTTTTTTGGGAAAAGAAACCACAACCGGGAAGTACTCGGATTTACGAACGGCTACGAGAGCGCGACCGCCCGGTGCTGACTGACATGGACGAGCCAGTTGAGGCTGAACGTGCGCGCCGCGCAGGAGGAGACTTGCCCCTGCCCGGTGGACGGCGCGGAGGCGACCTATCGTTGTCGTTGCGCCGCGGAGGTGAGCGATCTGGACGACGAGGAGGTGAACGATCGACGCGTCGGGGCGGGGACCTGTCGGAACGACGAGGAGGTGAACGATCGGCACGACGAGGAGGCGACCTGTCGGGGCGACGAGGAGGCGAACGATCAGCACGACGAGGAGGTGAGCGGTCCCGACGTGGCGAAGCCGAGTGACGCCGGCGGGGTGGAGAACGCGAGCGAGACGGGGAGCGAGATGGAGAATCGACGCGGCGGCGGGTGCGGGGAGGAGAAGGGGACCGCGAAATTGGACGTCCGCGATGTGGTGCAGACGGTGGCGGCATGTCTCTCCGATGCTCACCACGAGCAGGCTCGCCCCCGCGCTGATCTCCCCGCTCGGCCGCCTCCCTGCGGGCCTTGTCCTCCTCGCGACGGCGCAGCCTATCCCGCTCCTTCCTCTCTGCCTCCCACTTGACTTTCTGCTCCTCCATCCGCGCACGGTCTGCATCTCGCCTCTTGTCCCGCTCCTCGCGCTCCGCCTGTCGCTTCACCCGGATCTCATCCTGCTTCTCGCGGTTGAACGCATCGCCCTCCACGTAGTTTGCCCGCGTCCCAAAGGCGTTCGCCATTTTCGAGAGCTCGGTTTTCTTTGCGGCGGCGATAGCGTGGGTGTCCGACGCCTTGAGCCTCCCGCCACTCGGGGTCATGGAAGCGAGGTTCGCGAGCAGCTTCTCACGCAGCGCACCAACCTGCTCCTCGATCTTTTCCTCGTCTATCCTGCGTGGAACTGAGCTTTACACCGACAAGGCAAGGACAGACGGCGTACCCTTCTTCTTCAAGCGCCAATTGCAGCTCCAGACACCTGACCTCAACCTTGCGCTTGCGCTCATGCTCGAGGATGCCCTCGTCCGGCTCACGGTGTTTTGGCGGGGCCGAGTCCCAAGCGCTCGCCCGATCCTGGGCTGGTTCATGGGAACGCAGACTGGAGAGATTACGAATAACGTAGCCATTGGTCCCGCTTCAATGCTGGTCAGTAACGGTGCTATACGCGAATCGACTGAGCTTGCCTGCCGCGGGGGGTGGTGAGACCAATACCGTTGTACATGGCGGAGAAGAAAGCGACACTGCAGCCGTACACCGTCACTCCCACTTTTCCCACGGTTGTGCTCGTTGGATTCTGACAATCCTCGCCTTGTTATTGCCTTGTTCCCACCCAGCGAATATTTTTGCCGTCCATTTATGACCGCCCAATTGCATACCTGCAGCTGGTTCATTTCTTAATAGATCTGACGCAAGAACGGATGCCAACCGCGGAAACTGGCCGTTCCTGGCGTTCCGGGTGGCCCCCGAACTTTCCCGGTACACTATAAATCACCTCGAGACTGGACTGTTACTTCAGCACTTCAACACAATGTCTCGTGGAGTCGTACTTATTACCGGCATATAATGGGTACGCATATTCCCTCTCCTCACCATATCACCTCAATATTGACTTTCGGGAACTTTAAGCTTCCTCAGCACCTACAACGCCCTCGCATTTCTTGATGCAGGGGTACACCGTGAAGGGAGTTGCCCGCACCGAGGCCAAAGCCGCGGACTGGATTAACCACTTTCCGGCTCACAAGGCGGCGTATCAATTCACCGTCGTCCCTGACTTTGCGCCCCCCGGCGCGTTCGACGACGCGGTCAAAGGCTGCGACGTGATCGTGCATGTCGCGTCGCCGAACACCAACGATATAGTCTGTATTGTCACGTTTCATTTACACTCTTACTGACAGACATTCGTGCAGTCTGACCCCGAGAAGACCATGCTCATACCTGCCATCAGCGGTAACCAAGAATCTTCTCGAGTCGACCAAGAAGGAACCCCGTATCCGGCGCGTCGTATTCACGTCCGCCCTAGCTGCTATGATGGATACAACCAATACGACACCGGGAAAGTATTACACCCCAGAGGACTGGAACCCCCACCACCTACGACGTCGGCCAAGGTCTCCACAACCCTCCGCGGTGGGTCTACGGCGCGTCCAAGGCGGTCGCCGAACGGGCGTCTGGGACTACATCAAGGACGAGTAAGCCGTCGTGGGCTGGCGCGACGGTTCTCCCGTGGTACGGCTGTCGTCGGTTCGTTTGACGCAGCACAACTCACCCACACCAGCGGTGTTTTGACCCGCCGATCCAGCCAGGCAGCTCGAGCGCCCGCTCAACCGCTCGGTTGCGTTCCTGTGGGATATGCTGCAGGCAAGCACAAAGGTCGTGCCTCGCAATAAGCCACGCACTGTTTGTTTCAGCGCGCGACGTTTGCGCTGGCTCATCTGCGCGCGGCGGACCGTGAAGAAGCGAAAACAAACGGGTACATCCTCATCGGCGGCACTTTCGTACGTATATGATCTCGTTTATTCGTGCAGTCATTGACGAGCATACGCAGACCCTCCTCGCACAAATTGACGACATAGTCGCGCGCCGCTTTCCCCGCACTGCGGCCCAACTTGCCCACTACCCCCCGAGTCCGAGCCTGCCGCATTGAGTTTGACATGTCCGCACGCAAGCAGATCTTGGGATCGAGTTTTTGGGACTGGAGACGGTTCTTGTTGATACGATCGAGG
>JARIHR010000188.1:0-46985 GCA_029281495.1 Mycena filopes | reverse complement strand
CTTGCCACGGATACCAAATACTTACTTCCAACTTTCTGGACCCGGATTCCTCGATCCGTCGCCTCCACTCACAAAACGCTTGTCACGGCTTTCAACTTGTTGGGAACAAAGCGATCGGGGAGTCGATGTCTTGCCCTCGTGCCGCCGGTCTGCTGAACGCGGCTTTACTGGTTTCGGCCTACAAAGAGACACTTCGTGCGAAGCGTTAGCGGCAAATCGATCCGGAGCAGACTCTTACCACTCTACGGCGTCCACTCCTTCCTCTTAGGGAACAATGCAGAATTCGACAATAAAGGTGGGGCCGCAATTGGCACTAAAAGAGACTGTACTCTTCCCCCACCTCCTCCCCCCACAATGGACGCACACAGCACTGACCACGAAATTCCGCCCCCGAGCGGCCAGCACCCCGCAGAACCTCCGCCGGTGGCGGTAGATATTAAAAAGCATACCACAATGGATTCCCACCCCAGCGAGGATGAAGATCGAGTCCCTGGGCCTGCGGAGACCCCACCCGTCGCGGTGGATATTGAACGGCATGTGACCTATTAAAACCCCTCTGGTCTTCTGACGCTCCGTCAGACTCATCAGTACCTTCAAGAGCTGTTTCGACGAGCTGGGAGTGAGGAGTGAGGCCCATACGGCCAGGTATATGTCTGTGCAGGTCTCTTATGCCGTCAACGCTGACCAGTTGTTGAAGACTCGAAAGGGCCTTTGAAGCGCTCAGGCCGAAAGTCCCCGTCGTTGATAAGACTACCAATTTCTGGAATGCATACAAGACCGTCGCGGACGAATATGATAAGGAGTTTCAACAAAAATACGGCACGGACCTGGATACGACCCTGATTTTCGTGCGTTTCCTCTCTCGTTGGTGCTCGAAAATGCATACTCACCTGTCTTCTGATCTATTACTTAGGCTGGACTGTTCTCTGCCGTCAGCTCCGCGTTCATCATCCAGATCCAACCTGAGCTTCAGCCGGATCCAAGCGACATGACCCAGGCACTTCTGCGTGTCCTCATCCACAACCTCAACGGATCCGTGTTTTCTGGGCCGGAGACCATGCTCCCACAGTGGAACGGCCCTTCAGCCATCGTCGTCGTGGTCCAATGCCTGCTTTATGGCAGTCTGTCATTCACGCTACTCGCCGCATTACTGGCTGTCCTGGGGAAACAATGGCTGATGTACTACAGTACCGCGGGCGAAAGGGGAAGCGTCGAGCAAAGATGCCTCGAACGGCAGCGAAAATTCGACGGAGTGCGCAAATGGCACTTTGACCTTACCATGCAGTTGTTCCCCCTGCTCCTGCAATTCTCACTGCTGCTCTTCGCTGCCGCCCTCTCGGTATACCTCTGGACCATACATCACTCCGTTGCCGCGACAGTTATCAGCCTGTCGGCCCTGGGGGTCTTGGCATATGTACTCCTAGGGATATCCACGGTGGTCTGGCCTGACTCCCCATTCCCAACTCCACTTACCAACTATTGGATCCGTGGCCTCTTGACTTTTCACCGTCTCCTCGGGTCCTCGAAGATGAGGCCCATCACTCAGCATGTACAAACATATACCGCTCAATTTTTTTCGCCCCAAGTCGAGGCGCAAACTCCTGTTCTCCTGTCCAACAAGTACTCCCTACATACTCCTTCACCGACAGTGCCTGCGCTTCTTTGGGTTCTCGACACGTCCACTGATCCCCAACTGGTGGAAGTGGCTGCTGGAATGGTGCTGGAAATGCAATGGCCGGTCATGCTCGACATTATGTCTCCATTGAATCGGCTATATGACATATTCCTGGCCTGCTTCGACGAGGGGACACGGGCGCTTCGACCAGGTGCCCTTCAACGCGCGATCCGAACTGGACGAGCATATCTCGTGCTACGACTGGTTCAGCAGGGTTGGAAGTGGGATCAACTCCCTCCACACGATCAGATGTTTGCCAACCTGATAACTACTGACAAGGAGTTGTCTAGTGTTCTCCAGGTTCTCCGAGGCATTCCAACCCTACCAAGTGGATCCGATTCGGACATCTCATTGCAGTGGGCCCTCCAAGTATGTCCGGCCCTTGACCAGCGTTTGTTGCTGAGTTGGCCGGATGGCCGCAGTGCTGTGCCCCCAATCCAACCAAATGTTGTTAACGCTGCAATGTTTTCTGGTGTTCTATTTTACTTGAATTCAGTATTCTACTCGCCAAGTATGCTGGAAATCGCTTGTTTGGACAAAAGGTAAGACCGTACCATCCGCATAATCTTGGCATAACTGAACCAGCATACGTTGCTGCAGTTCTCACCAAAGTCATCTAATCGTTCGTCTCTTCGATGCCTTCGTACTCCGGATGCCAGTGGAAGCAAAAAATCCCGGGGGGAAACTCATCGGCTCAGTAATAGCCGACATTGTCACGTCTATTGTGGCACTTGCCGATCTAATGAGTGATACTGGCGAATCACATTACAGGCGACACGAAGAACAGGAGCGCTTGCAGGCAATCCACAAATTCTGCCAAAAGGTCCTCACTTACGGTCAACATATTATTCCCAAGTTCGACTCAATCGCTATCGCAGCGCCTGAAACTTGCGAGAGGCCGTGTGGACATACAGCAGGCACTCGCCAATAATTCCAACTTGATTGAACGCGCGGCCGATTCCGCCGACCCCGGACTCTGGCTATTCAATCTGTTGCATCGATTTGACAGTCCAGGAACCCTTGACGCGAGTGATGAAGCCGCGCTTGTCGATCTACTTGAGGCCATCGCACAGATACACCCTGTATACCATCCACCACCTCGGGCGTTCCGTGTGCTGACCAGGGCATTGGAACATCCGAACAGTCATATCTCGGAGGCCGCGTTCTACATCTTTCACCTTGGGAAAGATTCTTGGTTGCTCAATGACGCATTTCCGCTAGGGGAGCTCGAAGATGACGACTCTTCGTGGTTCCGGCTAGGAGCATTGGCCCTCGAGCGTCCGCAGCGGTTGGGTGTTCGTTACTTTGAAATGGCTGCAAGCCTTTCAAAACCATCCTGCTGGAGGGAAACAATTATCCTGAATATCGTTACGTCTGTTGCTGTTTATAAGCACTTGGAGGCCCATCCGAGTCGGCGCTATCCCTACGTCACTAATTTGTTGGTTGACCAGACGCACCAGAACCTGTGGGGGTAATGCGTACACTCGGAGTTGGGAACCGATGCTCACCGCCCTGAGCAATTTCTGGACGACCTTCGACTTTGCACAACCCGAACACGCCAGGAGGTTCATCTTCTCGGCAAGACATACATTTATACCATTGGGACCATTTGCATCCAGGACCTATGTCGACAATCTTGCCGACGCTGTTTCGGTAGCCGCCCAGAATGCGAGGACTACCGAAGAGACCTTGCATATTTCGCAGGGTTCCAAGGATCTACTCGAGGCAGCATCCGCCCTGTTAAAGGATGGTGAAAAGCGATTGAGGGACAAGCCAACCCTTCCAGAAGATGAAGGAGAATACTGGGACGACGCGCGGACATGGATGGCGGCTGAAGTTGATAAACTCGCGAACGGCTTTGACAACTTGGTCAACGAGCTTTTCAGGTTCGCCGTCCCTAAGTCCACCAGCCGAGGCATGCCTCCGCTTGAACCAGTTGACATGCCTCCGCTTGAACCAGTTGACATGCCTCCGTATGGGCGATATACTGTATAAATATTAGCACTTTTTTGCAGGGGTTTTGAATGCAACTTACATCTCAATTTGCTGTGGGTGACAGCTTTATGGTCTTGGATGACACCTTCAATGCTTGGTTACATCTCCGAGGTGGGTTACATCTCAACACCTGCTTGCGCCTCTTTGGCTTTGATGTATCAAACCGGCACATGCGTCGGCAAGCGGCCATCACCGGCGGAATTGCATTTTCCCCGAGAAAAGGAGTTGAAATGGTATCTGCAATTCCGGCTGGTCATAAAATATCTCACACCAGGGGCAAAGACCCCGATCATGCGGATCCACATATGACGGCAGTATGTGGTCCGTCATGTCGTCCGTTTGCAGAAGAAAGGTGACAAAGCTACCTTTGCCAGACAAAGGGGGGCTTTGTTGCATGCTTTCTTCCCCAGTACCAGAGAACAAAGCATGCAACAAAGCCGCCCTTTATCTGGTAAAGGGGGCTTTGTCGTCTTTGTTCCGGGTGCTGACTCCATGCGGACCACATACTGCCGTCGTATGTGGATCCGCATGATCAGGCCTTTGCCCCTGGTGTCAGGAGTTTCCTCTTGAGTCACTGGGGCCCAAATTTGCCCTCCCCTGTCCTCGCGGCCCCAAATCCCGCCTCAAAGCACTCAACTGTTAGCTAGGTTTGAATAGTCCGATAACAGGGTAGGGTCTGAGTACCAACAGGTCGAAATGGTTGAGGGCTATTGTATTTACCCTTTCCAGCCACAAAAACCCTTCTCGACCACTTGAGTCGAGAAAACCGTTGATGTTCCTTTTTAGGAACACGGCAGCGAGTCGGCACAAACTTTGTTCCGCCAGTAAGATCACCGCCATCATAATTCAGTTTATCTCTCATCGGTGAAGTTAAAAAATGTGGCTTCACCGGTCAAGTAATCGTCCTTGAAGCGTGTTCAAAGATGCAACCCTGGTGCCAAGTTGTGAACCTTTTCGGGGTTTGACACCAGTTGCAATCCAGAATCCCTGTTTCCAGTTGGTGTTGCAAACCGAGATAATTTTTGTACAGTATATGTGCCATACCTCCGCTTGAACCAGCTGACATGCCATTCGCCGAACCGACCGACTTCAGTCGATCGGATGGACCTTTCTACCTAACCGACACCGCCGAGGATGCGCACAAGAGCGATGCGATGGGCCACACAAACAAAACGTGGTTGGGGGCGATTCTGAACGCCCGCCGAGGAGGGGAGTGACTACGAACCAACCCTTAATGTAGGCCGTGGTGACTGGTTCAACGAGACCGCCGACAGGTGGAAGAACTGTAGCACTGTGGAACCGTGTTTGGTAGTCCGGATGTTGTCATCAGGAAAATCCAGATCTGACAATTGTTCAACAATTGTTCAACAATTGTTCACAAATTATCTGACACCGCATAATGGGTGATAATTTTCAACAATTCACACAATCAGCCCTAACCGGGAATTAGACAGTTCGATCTTACCCACCCTCAATAGTAGTGCTCATGATCTTCAGTACTCAAGTGATTTGGGAGTTCTAAGCCTCGAACGTGGTATACTCGGAGACAAGCTCAAATCGCTGAAGTCCATTGCCGACGGTTAAATCCGAGGACCAACGGCAACAAGCGGCAACGTTGACCAAGTTGTTCCGATCAACTACTTGAAACACGGATCTGGCAACGGGGGTTTGGATCCTGTTCCTGTCACAACAAGTGTCAACCGCTCTTTCCTCCTGCCTCCATGTCGTTCGTCCTTTGCTCCTCCCCTCAGCCTCCCCGCGGTCAACGTAGGCACACCTTTCTTTCACCGGTATGTACCATCTACCTTAACCTATCCATAATGATTCTTTCGCCCTTAGGTCACTCGGTATTGGCGTGGTCGACCCAGGTGTGTGCCCGTTTTACTTCCCTTCACATCTCACTCAATGAACACCCTCTTGCTCGTAACTGAGGCTCTCCTCCCCACACTTTCCCAGTGACCACCAACCCGCAAACTCTCGACACACGCCGTTCTCTGGCCCGGCACATGGGTTGCTTCACGGTGTGTACTTCAACTTTGGTCTCATACCTGCTGATGTGCCTAGGCCGCCAACAGACACGTCCCCGCAAACGCTGTCCAGTGTCCAAGGCCACGGCGGTCTTTTTCGCCCGTTATCGTAACCGGTTAGCCCGCACTGCGCTGACCCACTTCCGACCGATTCTCCCGCGTTCCCATGTCATGTCGGCATCGTCTCGGTAAGTTACCCCAACTCGCCCGACGTTGCGTTGGACTCACACAGATTCGTCCACGTCGACAGTAGCCTTGCTTTTCCCTTGTGCGCAAAGTAAGTTCATTTTATCCTTTATAGACTTGCAACTGATCTTGGGCTTGATTCCTCAGTAAATTTGTGACCTCTCCGTGGTTTACCATTCAATTACTCCTTTCCCCCCACGCTGTCCTTGTCTCGGTAAGTAGGTTTTTATGTCCGTTGCACCGCATTCTAGATCATCCCTTATCCGTTTGTATTCAACTTGGTGGGCCGTCTTCCATTCCATTCCATACTCCACTGACACTTTGTCTTGAAGATACAAGTGGGTAAGCAACACCGTCCCACTCCTTCATGATTGTATGGCTTGGCGCACACATATGTAGGGAGAGGGCAGAGGGATCATTCGTAGTTATCCTGTGACCAACCTAGTATGCACCTGAATGAATATATTGATGTTCTCTCGTATTGAAGTTGAAGTTATTCTGACCTGGAATGCACCTGCATCCTACCCGGATACCCTTCACAATTGTTAATAACCGGCCGATAATTGGTGCAAATTATAAGGGGCATAAATAATCGGACAATCTCTGATAATCCACAACAATCCCCCAATTATGGACAATTATCAACTATTACCCACAAATGCGACTTTGGGGTTTTCCTGATGGTGCACAATTGAGAATCGCTTACGATGTAACTACTAAGTCGAAGAGATCATGACACTGGCAGCCTCACCCCTCCCAGATAGACTGAGACTGACTGCGGGCAGCGATTCAAGTTCTAGGGACTGGCGTGGTTGGACCAGGCGCGGTCAGTTTTGATCCGAACTGAACCACAGTCAACCAAATGGTTCTGGTTCTTTCATCTGGTACTCTGGTCAGACCGAGTCACGATCAGGAAAGGCTTAGGCTGTTCCCCGTATTTTATGGTTACCGGTGCGCATCCAATACTACCGTTAGATGTGGAAGAAGCAACTTGGTTGGTTGATTTACCAGCGCGGGTCTTAACCGACTCCGAGCTGATAGGTTACTGCGCACAAGACCACGGTCAACCACGGTCATCCGTGGTTCATAGGGGCTCTGGGCCAAAACAGGGATCACTGCATTCTTTCGCCGCTCAGCAGGTGAGGAAAAGAAGATCTATTGGATACCAAAGCAGATAATAAAGCCTGTACGAGTATGTACAAAGCTACTACATTCATAAACAACGCAAGACCACGTACATCGACGCCGGCACGGCTCCACTTCAAGGACTGAGCGTCGCTCGTACACCCTGCTGATACCATGCCCTGCATCGCTGGCAGACCGCGGTTCGCCGGCCATTGCTATCACTGACAAATCCCCTGCCAGTGCCGTCGTCGTGTCGGTCAACAATTCGCAATCGACCGCGGGCGCGGATGGTGGATGCGGAGCGAGAACAGATGTAGACCACAAGGTCCACAAAAACTGAAAAGGTGTTTGCGCCTGGTCTGTGTGCCGGAGGAGGAACGAAGACGGGTCGGCGCCGGCGGTCAGCTGCCAGCAATAGGTGTGGGCGGGAGGAAGCGACATTGTTTGTGGGCGGAGGGCTGCAGCGCAGAGCTAGTGAGAGTGCATAAAGAGTTGATTAATTGGACAGGATTCCAATGTGCGTCGGGTTTGGCCCGCAGTCACCAGTGAATGGCCGCGTGAGAGTGAATCGAAGTAGACGTCGCAGCAACGTCGCAGTTGAGGGCTAACGCCAGTGGCTGGAGGAGGGAATGCAGCACAGGGGTTGAGGTATCGACGAGCCCGCTAGTCCCAGGCGGTATATAGACGCGACGGAGCGACGGCGAGGGCGGGAGCAGAGGCACAACGTGGGAACGGCTGACCGCGGTCAGCCCGTCAACCGTCGTTAACCGTGGGAATTGACCGTGTCCGTCCCGGCAACACCGCCATACCAAGGGCCGGAAAAATCGGTCATTCCAAGGGCTTCAAGATGCCGGGAAACGGCCCCTCCTTGACCAGGGCTTCCCGTTTGGGAACGTGATCGGCCGCCAGGGTTTCCCGCCAATTTATGAATATTTCCTCAACTTCCGCGTTTTCACGCGTCAAACTTCGCCCCAACCCTGCTGTTATTATCACTCGGTAGGCGTCCCCGGAATCGACACACGAAAACCCGTCAATGTTGACTCCCAACTCTGCAAGTTGCCATGTTCAGGTGTTTTCTGTGGTTGTTCAGTCACCTCAAGACATGACAGAGAGTAACACGAAGCACGCGAATCGGACTAGACGGAGGACGCGGGGCTCAGTATGTCCAAGGTATTATATACCTTTCAATTAGTTTGTGTTCTTATTCATCGGTGTTTAAGCTCCCTTCAAGGTTCAGGTATGTTCAAACTGCCCGAAAGTCCAACGGCAAACATAGTTCAACCTCCCGCAAAATTAAGTGAATTCAACCTCGGCCCGATGCTCCCAACGCTCACTGGCACAATGCTGTTTGGGTTCCAAAGGGTCGTAATGAATTGAAACATCCCATTCTACCTTTCAAGTTCGTTCAAACATATCCTTCAGATTACTAACGCTCAAAGATTTGTGACCCACGACCTCGAGGCTCAGCCTTGTATCCCTCCAGCATGACTCGGACATGCGCGGTGTGGATGTCTTGCCTGACAAGTTGAATGAATGGAAACATAGTACATTGGGTGTTGGGTACATGCAGTGGGGCTGAAGAATGGCGGGAATCTGAAGGGAAAGAAGGACAGTGAGACGCAGAATGGGATCTGAAGCACCCCGTTTGCGCAATGTTCGGTGTTTGCACTACGAGTTGAACATGGCGCACGGCGGGATTCGTGTAGCGAGGGTCTATTGGGTAAAAACAGCTAAATACAACATGGGTACGTCAAGTAGTTGACTGAAGGTCACTTGCATCCGTCAGGGCGTCAATGCGTAGGTATTTTACGCCCTCGTGGTCAACGAACATATCATCGGGAGTTCTGTCGCCTGCGGGGACGTCGTATCCGGTGAAGAGCTTGAATAATACTCTGCCGTCGACCGTGATAACACGCCCGGGCCGTTGCAACATGAGGGAGAACGCTTCATGTTCAATTCCTAGATTGCTGCTGTCGTCCTCGACGACAACCTTCTCGTAGAGGTCACGAATGACAGCAAGGAAAGGCAGAGGATGAAATTCTGACCCGGCGGCGAAGATTCCCAGGGGTTGTGGCCACGGTACCGGTACAGTATCACCCGTAGGTGGTTTCTGCTTGAAGCCGTCGGAGCAGTACCCTTTCTTGTGATTCTCCACGGCCCCTGGGCGGCCAGGATACATCACCTTGTTGCAGCGTGTGCAAACTGCCACTTTTCGCTGTGGGATACCAGTAATCAGAATAACCATGTCCAGCGCACGCGGCTTGAGCATACCGAGTTTGACTTTGCGTCCTTCACAGTTCCCTCAGTCAATGTTGGGTCCGGTTTCAACAAAGTAACGGCGGAGCAGTGTCGCCGCCAGAACATTTCATCCCCGGATTTACCTACAAGAGTTGAGTGGGAAAGCATGGGGAAGTTCGAAGACATACTTTTGAAGTTGTTAGTTGCGAGACGGTGAAGTGCTTGGCGTTCCACTTCGCCGAGCTTGTTGACCAGAGCGCGGGGGGTTTTAGCAATCGCGCCCGGAACTTTGCGTGCAAGTCGCACGTTATACTCGCCCACCGCGTTGGCCCACTTCTTCGACGTCATGTCGGACGCCTTCCATTGAAGCTCCTGCCTCATCTCCACGAACAAGTAGAACTCGGCGCCGCTGTTGATCTCCAGCGACTTCGGATTTGTTCCCGTGGTTGAAAAAAATAACTTCTCGGAACGCGTCAACTTCGGCGCGGTATCATCCTTTCGTGGAGGGAGAGGAAGTGGTCGGCTGAGTTCGGAGAAAGTTCTCTCGGTCTGTATGGGTGCATCGCTCAAGGGGGAACCCGATTGGCTCTCAACCTCAGGGAGAGACTGGGAGCTGGAAGCGAGGGCAGCACCGTCGATGAAAAAGGGATGCACAAGCTTCGACGCAATCGGAGGGGCGAAGAGGTTTGGTTCCTGGATAACATTGTTTATGAATGAGTAAAGGCTGCGCCGCGGAGCAAGGACGCACTAGGCTTTCGATTCGCGGTCTTTTATTCCGTGAACTTACAGCTGGTTCGTTCGTCGAGGAAGCAGAAGAGGGATCAACGGTCTGAGTATCCGGAGTCTTACGCTTAATGGCAACCAGTGTACCATCGACGCGTTCGTCCTAATCACAGAAGAGGGATGTGAATGGTAAATTCAACTCAAACAAGAGAATTAAATGAGCACATACAGATAAAGTAACTTTTGGGCGACGCGACTCCGAGGTTGCGCTAGGATGTTCGAGATTCTTGCTCAATGTCAGCGTCGATGAACCCTATGAAGCCAAGTGAACGATTTACCGATGTTGATCTGAGTAAAACGGCGCTCGGAAGAGTGTTCGGCTCTTGTGGTTGGAATAACAGCACAGGGTCGATGTTTAGATCCGTGAGAAGTTCCTGTGGATCGGGCGCCGTCTCCAGTGCCTGCTCCAGCAACTGGTCTTGACCCGTATCTTCGGTCTTAAGGGTAAGCAGTCCGCCGAATGTGTCGTTGTGCTGCGACGAAACCAACCCAAAGACCTCACCACTCGCAACTATCTGCAGAATTGGGCGCAATGAGTCCGGGGATACCGGTAATTTTGTGCGCCCAGCCTCGATGTGTAAGACGGTGTTGAACAACGATGCGACGCGCTGAACCAGCCGAGTGTGGTGTGAACCGTGAGTCGAGCGCACGAAGGGACGGCTGCCAGCCGTTCCCACGGCGCGCGAGAAGGATACACGAACGTTACGACGTAGAACGAAGTCGTGGGAGAGAGCGTTGATAAGCAGGGTACTGAAACACTCAGAAATGCGCGCTTTTGGTATACATAACTCAGCCTCACTTGCCTGGATTCATACGCTTGACGTGTAGAATGACATTAGGAAGGATTTTCAACGCTTAAGTCGTGACGCAGCGTGTCGCGACTATCTAAAACCAGAACTTCACATACTGGTTTAAGGCAAACGGACGGCACGCACGGACTCTCAGAGCTTGCTGAGCTCTGAGACTCGACTATAGGCATCCTAGTATCCTTAAGGTCCTCCCTGAATATTAGTGTGATTTTACCGCACATATGGACCAGCTGGAAACAGTTTTGGTGGAATTGTTTACTAGGGTTTAAGCCCAGAACGCGACGCGACTGGTCACGTGACCTCGCCAGCTTCGGCCGAGGGCCTAAGTCAAAGTCCTGACTTAGGTTCAATATTGATGATGGGTCAAACTTGGCAACCAAGAACCCGAATAAGGACAATATGGGTATCCTCAGGAAGCTACGACCTAGCTCTACCTAAATATGCCTATACAAAGGATGGGACGGGCGAGTTTAAGCTCTCAGAGGCTTAAACCACTTGTTCGATATTAATTCAACTGAGCGATCGGTTGGAGGGGTTACTCAACAGGAACCTAAGGGGTTGACAGATATTAATTATAGAAACTGTATACTATTAATCGCATGTGAATAGGGCAAGGGCAGCGGGACGGAACGAAGGGATACCCGGCGTAGAATAAGCTAGTATGTGTAATATGTTTTGAGCAGTATATAAGGAGAGTAGTTTTAGTGTAAATGGTACTGAATTCCCCGCACGAGTAGACGCGCCTGATAAGCCGCTACGAACAAAGGGATTCAGGCTCGTTTCTACTAAAGCTCCTCCGGTTGGAGTAGTTTGATATTGAACGAGTTTGCTTCGAATTGAGACTTAAGTCTGAAACAGCCACAACCACATATTAACGGCGGCAGGAGAACAACGGGCACCGACGTGTGATTTATTTGGCGGCAGGAGAACACAGGACACATTTTGGTTGAAGGGATTTAAAAGTCCGAGTTGGTTGATTTGAAAGCATTTGAGAGCACACTATAAGCTGGGAGGCTTTGAAATTCCACAAAACCACAAACGACGTTTGGGACTCTGTCCAGCGGAGAATTGAGCACTTGCGAAAGCGAAATACAAAATCAGAACACTGAAATTTGGAGTTGAAACTTTGTCCTTGGTCCTCGTCCTTGGAAGTACACTCGTGTAATCTTGGACAAGCACATTACTCGTCGGAAATAGACCTGTTTAGCGCAGGGGTGTTGAGTGTTGAGTGTTTAGTAGTAGATTTTAGTTGGGATCTCTTACTTCACAGTAAGATATCTGACAAGCATTGCTGCTGAGTAGTTAGCATTTGTGGCATTCTTAGGCCTATTCACCGAGCACACGTTTCATCTGGAGCCCACCGCGAGGGGACCAGTGGAGATTTCAACTTAAACCATTGAAATCTGATTTGAGCTTTTCCGACAGGAATAAGCTAGAAGTATCGCATATTCAAACTTGGGTGCTTAACCAGCATCGAACCGAGCACTATAGAAACGAACAGTTGCTAGCTTGAAAGTTCGAATCAGGGACAACTGCTTAAACCGTTGTTTGGTTTAAGGAAGGCAAAATTGCGTCTAAGGGTTTAGAGGAATCTAGCTCGGAGACTACAGTACACGAAGGCACCGGGACACCCTCGTTTTGGGAGAGATCAGGGACTAGAACGTCTGAAAACTCGAAACAGACCTCGAATAAAAGTTGGCAGAGCGCGGCAGCTAGAGCTCGAACTATAGCTGCGGAAGCAACTTCTGCACGAAAGACAGCATACCGAAATCGACAGAGCACTAGTGCCTCTACTTCTAGACGGGGTTTAGCGCCTGAAGGAGAAGAGGGAGACGAACAGGGGCCCCCACAATCTGAGACTATCATCTCAGCCTTGTCCGCAACGATTTCAGACTCGTTGGAAGAGCAGATTGAACCAGTCACTTTAGTGACTGTATCAACACAAACCGACCCGATAGTTGAACCACCCATTGTGAATAACAACATGGCTCAAGAAAGCAAATCCTACTTCAAGATACCTAATTCATGGGACAATAATAGTCCGAGGTTTGATGGAAAATCGGCGGCTGGCCTTAAGCGTTTTATTAGACAATGCAAGTCCATTATTGAGCAAGGCAAGATCGCCGAGAATAAAGACAAAATCCTTAGGGTCCTCGAGTATGTGGACAAGGATGAGATTAGAGAGCAGTGGGAAAGCCTTGATGGCTACGCCAAAGAGGATTTCGACCAGTGGATTGAGGAAATTGAGGAGTTGTTTCCTGAACTTGAGGATTGGGAAGTTGGCTCGGTAGAGAAGCTTAGGCGTATCTGCAACGAGAACAGGGGAATAAGCAGTAGTGATTTAGGGCAGCTCAGACGGTTCGCGAAAGCTTTTATGGTGGAGGCCACTAAGCTAACGACAGACCCGCCTGCGATTTCGAACTCGCAGCTGGTCACCTACTTTGAAGGGACGCTTACTGTGGAATTTGCGGCATCCGTGAGGTTGCTTCGGAACCAGATAACGTACTTCACCCATGTTACTCCTGGGGCTAAAGAAAAACCTGGAGTGGACGGACCTGTGAAGCGGAGAACGGATAAACCC
Organism: Mycena filopes; assembly: GCA_029281495.1. Taxonomy (NCBI): domain Eukaryota; kingdom Fungi; phylum Basidiomycota; class Agaricomycetes; order Agaricales; family Mycenaceae; genus Mycena; species Mycena filopes. The sequence goes on along the minus strand of JARIHR010000188.1, from coordinate 33,566 downwards.
CCTATCAAGGATGTTATCGGTATTGCGTTGGCTATTTCTGAAGGGAGCGGCCAAAATGACGAAGGAGAGCACAATGACTTTTTAAGCTCAGGGCTTACTCCCAGAACCACCGTGAACGAGGTTAAGGGAATTAAGAAGGAGTTGGACTCAATGACGTCGGCCATAGCTCTGGAATTGGCCAAGATGAAGGATACGATGGTGGGTCAAGAGAAGCGTCTCAAGGAGAGCATAACTCAGGCCGAGAATTCGTTCAAGGCCAACCTTAATCAGGTAGTTAAGGATGCACCTGGACACGCGTTTACCCCAAGAAATGGGAGCTCTGGGGATGTGCGGCAACAACAACCACCTCCTGGAGGGCCGAGGGACACGGGTTGCCATTATTGTGGGGAACCGCATAGGATCGCCGAGTGTGAGTATAAGTTTGAGCATATTGACATGGGATATATTTCGTTCGACAACGGATATATGAGACTGGGGAATGGGTCATTCATACCTAAACTGCCAGTTGACCGTGTCAGGAAGCTTAGAGTCGATGATTTCTACGCTGCTCAGGGAAAACCCCCAGGAAAGCCCTTAAAGGACTCTCAGGCGCAGAATGTTCAACAATTCGTTCAGATAGGGTATGGGGCAGAGGATGACTATGTCAACTCCCTGTATGACACTCGGGATGATGAGTTAAGGTCTAATAGGGTTCAGAGACAGCTGGTGATGATGCACCACCCAGGGATACCCCCCCAGGTATCGAATATTGCTTATACTGGTTTTGGGTATGGACACCCGTATATGGGAAATCCGGGTCCCATGGCCAACTATATGATGCCCGCCACACCTGGGATACTCCCAGCATTGCCAGGCACTCAGGCCGTCCAGTCTGCAGGAACGGCTCCGGCTCATCCAGGTGCGATGGATGTTTCGCAACTAGTACAGTGGCTCGACCAAGCCAAGGCACAACTAGTGAACACGCGTACGGGGGCAGGGTCAGGTGGACCTCCCCAGTCAAATTTATAAAGAGTTCAGGGAAGGAGGTTGAGAGGGAGGTGAAAACTTCTTCTCAGACTGCCCAACCTCCGGAGAACCGTTCATCGCAGTCGAGTGAGGCTGACAAGAGTAATAATTGGCGGCATAAAAATAAAACAACAGAGGAAAGGCCTAACCCGTGGAGAGTACGGTGGGCAGATGAGGAAGATAAGAGGCAGGAAGAGGCAAAGATTCGAGATTGGCCTAGACCAACAAACCTAGTTGAACTTAAACGGTTCCTAGGTTGGATTTCGATCTTTAGGGATGATATATGGGAATTTAGTCGGTATATCCGACCTTTGGTTGCCATATTGAAGGATGAGGTCTTTTCATGGGGTCAAGCTCAGCAAGGCTCGTTTGACGAGATTAAACACATGATTATCCTGTGGATTCAACGAAAAGAGCGGGAACGCATTCGTGATGAATTAGGCGTCGAGGATTTAGAACCAGATAAGGGCAAGTTTCCGCAGATAGCGAAAGCAATACCATTGGCTGGGTCGAGACCTAAGGACGTTGGGAATCAGGACTCCCTGACTTTGCACGTGGATGGCTTGACCTCCATGAAAAAGACTAAAACTGAAGATATTCTGCCTATCACGCCTGAAAAAGCGTATAAGGTAGTCTCGGCCTATGATAGGGTTAAGGCGGAGGATGTCATTGTAGGAAAGATCCTAGATGGAAAAATTGATAATTCTGTTCGAGAAGTTGCGGCTGCCTCTCCAGGGGTAAACCGTAAGTTAAAAATGGCATTTACCAAGACTCGCATCCCCTTAAACCGCAAGGCACCGAAAGGAGTCTTTGTGCAAGAGGATTTTGAGGATGACGGGATGCCAGGTATGGTTGACGATAATTCTGGAGACGAGGATTCCGGCGATGATGAGGAACCCGTTAAGCTAGATTATGACGCCTTAGACATTGCTGAGTTGCCAGTGATAGATATGTTATATGTGGCGGCTGAAAATGACTATGGGATTCCTGAAGGATCCTTAATTGTCCCAGACCCATATGAACAGTATCTGAGCTCGCTTAAACCCGGGGAAGTGAAACGACAAGTTTACGTTGCGCGGGATTCAGATTCTCTCAGAACGGTTTGGCCGTTGATAAATGGTAGAGAAAGGGTCGAGGCAGTTGAGGATAGTGGGTCGCAAATTGTGTCCATGGCATTGGCAGTAGCCAAACGTTTAGGGATAGCTTGGGATCCAGACGTCCAGATATACATGCAGAGTGCCAACGGGCAGCTTAAGCAGTCTGCTGGTTTAGCCAGAAACATTCCGTTTCTGTTTGGTGACATGACTGTGTTTCTCCAAGTTCACATTATTGAAGGACCAGCATACGAGGTGTTGCTAGGGAGGCCTTTCGAGGTTTTGACCGAGTCCACCATTCAGAACCTTAAGGATGGAAGTCAGACTTTGACTTTGAAAGACCCTAACACAGGGAGACGGGTTACCATTCCAACTGGTGAACGGGGAGCTAAAACCACTCTCAAGCGGCCATCTCAGAAAGAGGAAGGATTGAAGCCTACAACTTCGAGACGGGCAACAGTAGAGGAGGTAGATGATGAAGGGGAGTTTAAGACTGCACCGATTGGATCTAAACCATCCGTGGAAACACCTATGGCTACGGGTTTTCGGAAATCTTCGAGGAGTTGATTGGTAGTCAAGGAGGAGAGTTAGCGCTTAAATTCGGTCTTAACCAGGCGGGGGAAGTAGAAATCGAAGGATATCTACAACCTCGGAACGGCAACTCGTTTACGGCGGATGAGCTTAACACTGCTTATCTATTGGCATCGAGTGAAAGCTCGGCACTCAAGGGAGACAAACCGGCTCAGACTCTTCTGAACGAATTTGTGGAGTTTAAAGGTCCTCGAGAGAGACCTAGGAACGGGACGACGTATGAAGTATTCACCTTCGATGAGAGGGTTCCAGACTACCTCTACGAGAAAGTTCATGGCAGGCCTGCGCCTAAAGACCTACTGTCAGGAAAACTCAACCGTGAGAAGGTTAAGCACAGCCTTAGTCAAGGAGCTAGGTGCGGGTGTTGTGAGGCAGCAGACTGGCTGTCTCCTGAGCCAGAAAAGATGGATGGGCCAGAGGAGTCAGTTCCGACAGCTAATGTCTTTCTGGGGAAGAAATATAAACCAGTGGCGCTTAAAACAAGACCGGTTTTAGGTGAACTACCTGAACGGTTTAGGATTAAACGCGAGATTAAAGGAGATCCTTTAGAAGATATGCCTGGATTACTACCTAATCCTCCAGATTACAGTCCTACGGGAAGGTATACTGCGGAAAGGAAGGCAGTTATCGATAAAATACATGAGGGAGACTTCTTATGGTTGGAAGAGCGCAAACTCATGCACCATTTCATGATGGTGCAAGAGAAAGCCTTCGCTTGGGATGACTCTGAGCGAGGGCAGTTCAGGCATGATTTCTTCCCACCAGTGGAAATACCGGTGGTTGAGCATAAGGTGTGGGTTGAACGAAGTATACCTATTCCGCGTGGACAGTTGGAGGAGTTTTGCAAAGTCATCAAAAACAAGATAGACGCTGGGGTCTATGAACCGTCTAACTCTTCCTATCGGTCCAAATTCTTTGGAGTTGTTAAGAAGGATGGGAAGAGTATAAGACTGGTACATGCCTTAGAACCGTTGAACGCGGTTACTATTGCTCATTCTGGTATTCCTCCGGCCACAGACGAGTTGGCAAACCATTTCGCGGGACGGGCTTGTGGTGCAGTCTTAGACTTGTACTCAGGATATGATCATCGTGACCTTGACGAGAACTCCAGAGATTTCACAACCTTTCAGACACCGTTCGGTGCTCTGAGATTAGTAAAATTACCACAAGGGTGGACCAATTCTGTGCCCATCTTCCACGACGATGTGACTTATATCCTTAGGGATGAAATCCCACATGTTACGATACCCTACATCGATGATGTACCGGTACGAGGTCCAGGGAGCAGGTACATACAGAAAGATGGAACCTACGAGACTATACGGGAGAATTCTGGTATACGACGGTTCGTTTGGGAACATTTTGAGAACCTGAACAGGGTAACGCAGAGGATAAAATACTGCGGTGGGACGATTTCAGGGCTTAAGGCTTTACTATGCCTTGAGGTATATCCGGTGGTGGGGCACTATTGCTCTTTTGAAGGGAGACGACCATCTGAAGATAGGATTGGTGTTATTGAACGCTGGCCTAGTCTTGAGACAGTGTCAGAAGTCCGGCAGTTTTTGGGAGTGGTTGGGACCATGAGAATGTTCATTAAGGACTACTCAGTGATGTCCAGACCGCTAACAAAGCTACTACGAGCGGATATTGATTGGACATGGGAGGAGAGACAACAGGCGTCCATGGATAAGATCAAAGATGCTGTTAAGAACTGTGAAGCACTTAAACCCTTAAACTACGACTGGGACTCGGATGTAGTTATGGCGGTGGACACTTCATGGATGGCGGTTGGAATAGAAATATTCCAGGTGGATCCAGATGACTCGAAGAGGCGTTATTACGCTAAATTCGACTCTATTCCACTTAACGACCGCGAAGCCAGGTTTTCGCAGCCTAAACGTGAACTTTACGGTTTACTTAGGGCTCTGGTCCACATGCAGTATTGGCTGTTGGGGTGCCGGAAACTAGTGATCGAGACTGATGCCATGTACATTAAAGGCATGCTATCGAATCCAGGGATGGGTCCTAATGCAACGATAATCGTTGGATTGAACAGATCTTAATGTTCCACTTCGAGCTTAAGCATGTCAGAGGGATGACTTTCTCACCAGATGGGCTGTCTAGACGAAGGAAGGTGGATGGGGATATAGATTATCCTAACCCTGAATTGGGGTATGATGACAACCCTCCTCCGGAGAATCATAAAGATTGGGACTATGGAATCGACCAACCAGTGGATTGGAAGATTTCAAGAATGATATTGACACTCGTGGAGGTTATCTTCAAGGAGATGTAACCTTTACGGATGTGATCAGAGGGGCACCACCGTTAGACTTCGAGTCGTTCAAGAATGAGATAGACATCACTGATGTTGACTTCCTTGAGATAAGGGACGTGGATTTGGAATCACGCCCTGATTTGGTAACTTCGGTCGCGGATTTCGAACAAGACTGTGATAGGTGCTATAAGGAACAGTGTGCCATAGATGCGAGCATTAAACGCGCGTATGAGTCTGAAGGACAAGTTATTGCCACAATTCATTATGAGCCAAATCCAGGAGGAAGAGAAGTTGTTACCCAATACGGATTTTAAGTTCGATCCTGAGAAGAGAGAACCTTATCCAGATGACCAGAGGTCGGAGATGGGGATCTTGCAAGATGAAAGGACAGAGGAACTGAGAAAGTGGTTCAAGGACCCGATGAAACGTCCTGAAGGTTATTCTGATAAGGAATACGGCCACCTGATTCGGTATTCTCGGCATTTCTTCATGGACAAGCAGGGACGGCTTTACCGTCGTGGAGGAGGATCACAGCATCGACTTGTGGTTGAAAAAGACCACAGGATGTATATGATGAAAGCTTCGCACGATAGTCTGGGACACAAAGGCGTATACTCGACTAAGTCCATGATTGAGACTAGGTTCTGGTGGCCTGAGATGGAACGAGACATATCGTGGTATATTAAGTCTTGTAGACTGTGCCAAGCTAGGCAGAAGAAACTGCTTAGGGTTCCGCCTGTAGCTACTATGACGCCGAGCCTATTCCAGAAGATTCACGTTGATGTGATGATAATGGGGCAGGTTTCGAACGGTCATAGGTATGTAGTTGCCGCTCGGGATTCCTTAACTCGGTTTCTGGAAGGAAGGGCTTTAAGGGCCGATAATGGGGAGAGCCTGGGAAGGTTTCTCCTGGAAGAAATAATATGCCGTTGGGGCTGTCCTAAATGGATAGTAACGGATAATGCAGGGCAGTTCTTGGCCGCGGTAAAATGGCTAAACCAGAAGTATGGGATAGTCGGTATAAGGATCTCACCGTACAACTCACAGGCCAATGGGCCGGTCGAACGGGGACATTGGGATATTAGGCAGACTCTGTACAAAGCTACGGGCGGAGACGCGCGGAAGTGGTACTGGTTTATGCCGCATGTACTTTGGGCTGACAGAATCACGGTGCGCAGAGGTTTAGGGTGTTCACCTTACTTTGCTGCAACGGGGGCTCATCCTGTCATACCATTGGACATTGAGGAAGCGACCTGGTTGGTGGAATACCCAGACACGATTATTGCGACCGGGGAGTTAATAGCGCTTCGAGCGAAAGCTCTGGCTAAGCACGTTCAGCACATTGATGAAATGCGTGGGCGTGTGGATGCGGAAAAAAATGGCCGCTGTGCGTAGATACGCACGGGTTCATGAAAAGACGATTAAGGATTACAACTTTCAACCCGGTGACCTGGTCTTAGTCAGGAATACCACGGTTGAAAAATCTTTGAACACCAAAATGGAACCTAGATATTTAGGACCTATGGTGGTCGTGCGCAGAACTAAGGGTGGTTCTTACTTATGCTGTGAAATGAACGGTGCAATGTTCCACGGAAAGATTGCTCAATTCAGGGTGATACCCTACGAAGCGAGGAGGAAACGACTTAAGCTCTCAGATAAAATTGAGACCTTGATTGATATGACGGCAGAAGGCTTGAACCTGCTGGCGAGTAGGAAAGACCGGGACGATGAGAATCTCGGAAAGGACATGCAATTTCACAAAGTCAAATTGACTCCTGGTTGGGAGGACTTAACTCGTGAAGAGCTGTCGGATGAGTATGAGAGTGACGAAGAACCTGAGGAAGAGGATCTTGCTCCGAAGAAAATATTTGACGCTGGGAATCCGAGGAGGTCTACGCGGTCTACAGCGAGAAATCACAGGTAGCTGAAGCCGAAGCTAGATTCATTGGACGGACACGGCATATATGATATACGAATTGGGGTGTGGATAAGGTAGACTAACAGCTGAGAGATGCTGGGAGTGACCAAAATTGGGTACAATAGTGTGGATAGGGTAGACCATGAGCTGAGAAATGCTCAGGGTGACCAGGCGCAGCATGGGGACAATGCAGACCCTTGGAAGGTTGAATAAAGACCAAGGGTGGCTTAAACCGGTGCTTGGGAAAAGTACTATTTAAGGTTTTTCAGCTTCGAGGAAGTCGGAGAAAGGGGACGAAATACTTTAAGACGACAGGGCGGACTCAAGGGGAGTAATAGAACGCTCTTGCATCACTGCGAGGAGGCGGTCCTGCTCAGTTTTGAGGACATGCCAGCCGTTAAGGTGGACAAGCATGCGATGAGCCTCAAGGGCAAGCGAAGCGCGAGTATCGGCTTCCTGACGTTGGAGGGCAGCATCGGGGACTGCACCGCCGGCATTGGTAATACCGTGGGCAGCCTGGATGGCTTCGTCGAAGTTACTAAGGTTGTAGATGGGAATGTCGGCTACGACGCAAGTAAGATGGATGAAAAGTTGGAACGGACGATAATGATACTTACGTTCAGCCTGGCTAGAGAAAGACTCTGTACGCGCGCATTTGCGGTGCGAGGAGTGCTGGGTCTCAGTAGATTGGCGGTCGCCGTTCTCGAGTTTCCCAAGTGCCTGAGCTGGGTAAGCCTGTGCAATAAGGGAAATGAAGGAGGACGCGCTGATTCGGGACGGTTCTGGTCCTTCTTGTTCTTATTCTGAGAATAAGGTATAAGCAATGGGCGGAAAGATAGGCAAGGAACATACCTTGCGTGACTTATGGGTTTTCTCTTCGCCCAGCTCTTCTTCGAGCTCGCGAGAGAAGGCTTCAACATCGATGGGTTCTTGCTGGACGGGCACAGGTTCCTGTGAGGAAATAGCATAAGGCCGGACCAAACGACGAGTTTAAAAACTTACAATGGGAGCGGCGTCCTCCATCTCTTCGTCCTCATCGGGAGCAAGAGTGTGGGCAACACCTTCCTCTTCGTCCTTGTCTTCAACAACAGAGTTGGAACGACCTTTGCGACGGGTGGCACGAGCCAACTGGAGGACGAATTAAGCCAAGATGGAAAAATTTGGTTTAAAAGGGTGACTTACACGTTTGGCCTCGCGTTCCTCGGTAACTTCTTGACGGACGTGGCGGATATTGTCCTGGACTGCTTGGGCGGCTATGGCCGCATCGTTAGCGGTGCGCTGCTGAATCTTGGAGATGGCGTCGCAAAAGTCGCAAAGTTCGCGGATCGGTTTAGGGTATGCCCCGGTACGACGATTCCAGAAACGTTTGAACTGGGACCGAAGATTGAATGGGAGACGGGAAAGATTGTCGTTGGCGGCAACAAGGTCGATGTGCACAGCCATCTTAACCTGTGAAATAAAACAGTTTAGCTGGGTAAACATGTGGTTAAGGAACGAGACTGACCACAGCGGTGGAGGCTTCCTTGAAAACGCGCAACTGCATCTCGTAGTCTTCGATGTGAGTATTGGAGGCGATCATGACCTGGTACTGAGCGGCGGGGTAAAGGGACGCTAGCTCGGTGGGGGGTTTATACGGAGCGGGATTAACCGCGGCAAGAGATAAATGCCGGGGAGCGAGGGGAACGCCGGAAGGCATGGTGAATCCTTGTAGACGGGGGTAGGATGTGGAAAGAAGCTCGTAAGGAGTATAGAAGGGAGTGCGTCTGGACATAACTGCCCATTCGCGTACCTGCTTTTATACTGGCAACTGGGGACAGTTGGAATTTAAAGTCTGGGGGGGAGGAGCGATAGAAAAATCGATTTCTGATCATGTCAGGAGCACTGAATGGTTAAGCCCTGGACTCCTGCGACGATTCTATATCCACAGGAGGAGAAATGGACCTGAACGCGGAAAAGCAGTTTAGGCGGAAACACGGGTTTAAGGAAAAATTAGGCCATCTAGGCGTTGTATTAGAGGAAAGAGATAACAGGTGGCTACATGTAGTTCTCCAAATCATCGTACTCGAAGTACACATCTGCAAAGTCTTCATCCTCCTCGTCAAAGTAAACATCAGGGATGTTGAACTCGGTACAACCGGTATAGTTGAATAAGCGGCGCATTGTACGATCAACAGGAGTGGCTAAAGGGACCAGGCGACGCTCGGCGAGTCTGTCCGAGACCTGCTTTAACAATACGTTAAAGGAATACTGAGCGGATCGCAACACTCTAAACTTGAGATAAGAGTTAAAGTTGACGATGTTGAAAATAGCACAACCGGTGCCGTAGTGGGCGCGGATTGCCTCAAGCATGGGATTGAGACGGTGGAAATCCACGGGTTCCAAGAAATGCGACAGGTACACCAAGGGGTTGTGCGGAAGCACGGGATTATGAGCAGTCAGGAGCGGAAGGAAATCGCTAAGGACCCCTTCCATGAGACTGAAGTGGTTCTGGCGTATAGGGCTCGGAGAATCACCTGGAGATCGAGGTTAGGGACTAGGAGCGCAAGAGGGATCGAGGAGACGCACGTTGTTGCAAAACATAGGGCTGATACTCGAAGAACTCGTGTAAGCGCGGATAGTCGACTCCGAGGATGTCAACATTGAGCATATACGAGCAGTTGCAAAGGATGTGAGCACTGGGGGGACAGTGAGGGCATACGACCCGGGGAACGCTCTGGGATGCAAGGGAAATTGTGAATTTCTATTGTACAGGTTTAAGGGGAAAATAGGGTTTAGGCACGAACCTTGGGGCGATAGATTAGCTCGAACAACCCCGAACGAATGTGCAAAGGAAGTGGTTCAAGGATGCGGTCGGGGAGCGCCATGTCGAAGGATGTGGATGTTCTTGGACGGACTCAGGCTTAAATACGAGAGATCGGTTTAAGTGAAACTTCGGATCAAAAATTGGTTTAAGGCGGAAAGACAAGCGGAAGAGTGTGTTTAATGCATTCTACGTATTAGACACGGCTGCGGCAGCGGTGAGATACTCAATCCGCTCGCGGATCAGATCACGAGCGGTGGGGGAATAGTTATCTACGTCCCACGCAGTCTGGAGGGTGAGCAACTCAGGCAGGGATTGCATGGATGCCAGCTTGATGGCGAACTGCTCGAGGCGCGAATCGTAGGCACCAGTGTGCATAAGGGTGAAGACGCGCTGGAAGAGGGGGCGGAGCATGATGGGCTCGAACAAGTCCCTTCCGAAGCGACGGTCTGTGAAACGGAGGTTTAAGCCGCCTGAGACAGAAAAAGGGTTTAAGGACGTACTGGGAATAACGGGACCCAGCATGTCGATGAACTGGCGAAAAATGGTGTAGTCCTGGAAGGTGCAGTTCATGTAAAGGCGGTCGTCACAGGCCTCGCAGGCTAAAGCCCAACTCTGGAATACGCATTCGCGATTATGGGCTTCGCACGCGGCACAGCGGATGCCGGGCTAGAAAATCGGATCAGATGACGGATATCAAGTCTGAAAATGGGACGCACCGGGGTATCCTCGAAGAGGAAGACGGTGTGTTCGACACGAAGAGGATTAGGCATAGGAGTGGTTTAAGGAAAGCGTTGGGAATCGACGCATGCTTTATACTCTGTGCGAGGTCAGGAGTATTGTATAGAAATGGGAATAGGGTTGTATTCGGGTTATCGGTTTAAGGACCTAACGATTCATTCTAAAACCGGTGCTACAACAGGTTTAGGGATGGATGATACTAGGGGTATTGAAGGCGTCTTCGCGGCTGATGGATGTAGCTTCGTACTGTGGTCAGTTTGCAACTCCCGGTCTGGTTCCTAGGAAAGGAAGGGCGGAAGTGTTTAGGAAAGAGAGCGCGGCCACGTAGCCCGCAGGACTTAAACACTTCGTGGAGACACATCGACCGAGGCTCGGCACGCCTAACACAGTCGTTAGAGGGGAAGAATAACCTAGGCGGTCTTAGGATCCTACAGGGGATGCGGTGATGGTTGGAGTATACACGAGGCTTGAAAATCCTCGCGTGCCCTTCCTTAATCACGAAATTGAACAAACGGGCGACTTTCGGTGCGGAGGACTGTGTTTAGGCACAGAAATCTTTATAGCAGTTAAATATCTAACTACTAGAGCGTTGGAGTCATTAAGCCGATCTATTGATTTAGATCTTAGGGTTAAGGAAGATGAACGACCCTAAACCAGTATTCAACTCCTCCATCCGATTACGCACGAAGTACAAGGCAGCGGTGTCAAAATTGTCGTCAACCCATTTGTTATGCAACTCGACAATGTCAGGGAGGTTGGACATCAAATCCAACTTCTCCTTGAGAAGGAGCAGACGTTTGTGGAAAACACTGTTGTTAATGGCGAAGGCGGGATAAATGTGCACGAAGAGGCGGTCCAGAGGCACAAAGTCACGGCCAAACTTGCCGGCTATGCCAAAAGACGAATTAGGCGGTTAAGGCTAAAAGAGGTTTAAGGGACGCACCTTCGGGATTAAAGTCCTGAGAGCGGCGAAACTCCTCCCAAGAGTTGATACTGCGGTAAGAACAGTCAGAGGAGAATTTCTCCTCGCAGTTCTCACAGGCGCGACCCCAAGCGTAGAAAACGCAAGGGCTACCGTGAATATCGCACAAGTTGCAGACTTTGGTTGGCTAAGTCGAAACATCGGTTTAGGCCAAAAACTCGAGTTTGGAGGCTAGATAATAGCGTACCTTCATGTCTTCAAGCATGTAGGAAGCGAACTCTTCAAGACGGTGTCGGAAAGACACGTTGGACGACATAGCAGAAAATTCGGGGGAGAGGTTTGGCTTAATCCGCTCCTACGCGAAGGACCTGGACTTGTATAGATTCTCTGAAAATTTGAGTCAGGGACTTGCTTGGTCAAGACTCGGGTTTAGCGGGATGAGGCAGTGAGGAATGGAAAATTATTGATTTGGGATCTGAGACTTAGTGCGGGTGCACGAAGTTGAACTTAAGTCGGAAATCAGTGGAGGGATCATGATCCGAATGTTCGGTGATCTCGGCGATGTTCAAAACTGAACCAAGTTGACAAGTCAGAAAACTTGAAGTCACTCGACGACTTGGCCGATTCACGCAGAATAGAGCAAGGAAAGTAGGCCTCTCTGGGCTCAATTGCATAGAGGGTGTGGAAGTACAAGTATAAGGCAAATACGAGATATTTGTGAGGCGCGACGCTATACTACTCTGGTATTCGTATTGGGGAACACTCCGATATCGAGAAAAGATATGTGGAAGTGCCAATGGGAAACGAGTAAGTAAAGGAAGGAGTCCATGGGCTCGGCGCAGGAGAAAACGTAGAGTAAGGAAAAAGTTCGAGATAAGCAGCGCGAGGATGAAAGTGTGAAGGAAACGAGAGGGAAGACTATTTACCGCGGCCACGCGCCCGGAAACCAGAGGGACGAGAGGGCTTGGACTCGACGTCCACCATCTCTTCATCGTCGTCATCGGCGGCACGGGCGGACTTCTTCTTCTTCGGCAAAGGAGTTGGAGGCAACTCCTCCTCCTCCGCGTCGGTCGCGGCGACCTCCTCGCTCTTCTCGTCGTCATCCGCCTCGTCCTTCACATCCTCGTCCTCCTCTTCCCCGCTGTCCTCGTCCTCGGGACCACCATCCACCTCCTCCGACTCTGGCGACAACGAGCCAGCACGTTGGCGCTTGATCTTCGCAAGTTGCGCGGCGGTGATACCAAGCTCAGACTGCGAAGGCAGGAGCTGCGTAGAGTCGAAGACTTTGGGAAGATTGTGGCGAATGGACTGTACGACGTCGTTGGGATCGGTGTTGTCGGGGCCCAGGAAACGTTTGAACTCGCGCAAGACGGTGTCGTGATCCGGGCGGAAGAAACGGTCGGGGTCCGGGACCTCGTAGTCAGCAGGGATGGTGTCGGGACGCTTCCAGTGAGGGATGCATTGCTCGTTGAATTGAGCAATGAGGTGGTTGATATAGTCCACGATGTCGGGGATGTTGGACGTATACTCTTCCTTGGTGAAGCGCTCGCGGAATTTTTCCTCGCCCATAAGGTCGATGCATCGGTAGGCGTGCGCGACGAAAAACTTGAAACGAGATGCCATGTCGAGGGAAGCCTTGCGGTAAAGGCGGGCGGCGTCTTGAGCGCGCTCGAACGACGCAAGGAACTCGACGAGGATCAATTCGGTGGCTAAAACCGGAGGTTGTCAGAGTCAGGTTTAAGACGAAAAACTTGGCGACGCACCGTCCGAAGCAAGGGAGTAATTCGACGCGATCTCGATGTAGAATCGGATGAGCTCCTCGATGGACTGCCCGTGGTCGCAGTGCTTGAGTTCGCGGGCTTGACACTGGACGCAAGACATGCCGAAGGCGACACGGGTGCACTCTGTGCGAAACAGGATGCACGCGAGGCAGGCGGCTGGTGGCTAAAGATTAAATTAGCGAAGGACTGGTATAAGGGATTCGAGGGACTTACGATTCCGGCAGAACTAAAGTCGGCCTCGGTGACGACAACCGAGGGAATTTTGAGGAAAGGGAGATATTGGGGCTTGAAGGCGTCGATCTCCTTCTCCTTGGCCTTAACGCGTTCACGAGCACTGGCACCTGGCGCAAGGTGCGACCAGAAACGGCGAGGCGCGGTCTGAGCCTTCTGGCGTACACCAAAGAAGACCCCATGGTGCTTGGGCGCGGCGAAGTTAAAGGACTTGAGCTCAGTCAGGGCTAGAGTAGAGAGTTAGACGAGGAGGATGAAAGAAAAGACAGTGGGACTTACTGAACTTCTTGGACTTCAACCGACCCTTGAACAAGGTGAGACGCTCCTTGATAGCGTCAGTGAGGGAGTCGATAACCGATTGGAAGTCGGTTTTGCCGGAGACGGGCGCGGAGTTTGGGTCACCAGCGTCGCGGTTCTTGAGCTGCTTGATGCGAATTTCGTTTTTGGGGCGCTCGTCGGCGTCAGAGTCGGACTCGTGATCGAGGGCGGCGGCGGCGCGGAGTTTGGCTTTGGCGGTGCGCTGGAGCTCGATGTCCGAGCCGTTCCCGGGCATGAATTCGCCTTCGTCCTGAAAAGAGCGTTTAGAACGGACTTTGACGAAATAAGGACGGTGAAGGAAAATAACTCACCTCCTCGATGCGCTTGCGCTTTTTGGGACGCGGGGTTGGGGAAGCAGACTGAGCTGGTGGCTCCTGCAGCTGTAGAAAAGAGCGTTAGAAAATAAAAAGGACAAGACTCAGGACACGTACTTTAACTTGTTTTGGGGCGGGTTTAGGCGGAGCTCGGGATGAGGAGGCCTCCGCGGGGCCTGGACGCTTCTCTACCGCCTTCCCCTTGCCCTGTTGCTTGGCAACCTCGGTGGCGCGCTCGGAAGCGGGAGGGCGATTGCGGAGAACTCGCTGAGTGCCATCAGAGGCGGATGGTTGGACGACAGCGGGTGCGGCTTTGGCTGCAGATGAAGAAGCTGGGGCGGGAGTCTTGGAAGAAGGAGTGGTCTTAGGAGTTGGTTTTGGTTTGGCGGCAGGTGAAGTGGTGGTCGCAGGGGCTGCGGCAGGCGTAGTTTTGGATTTAGGCTTGGGCGGGGGCCTGGAGGGCGAAGCAGCGGGTGCGGCCGTCGAGGACGACGCGACGGCTGATTTGGCCTTCTTCACGGGTCTGGGAACAAGCGGGGCGCGTGCAGAATCCGTCGGAGAAAGGGTCGTTCGCCTCGCCACGAAGCGCGTTGTGGAGGTGGAAACCAGTCTTAAGGCTGTGGTCCCAGAACTCACACGTGCGCACGTCCTCGACGTCTGGCAAAGTGGAAGGGGGTGGGGTGAAAGGGACCTTGAAGTCTTTTGGCAACGGGTCGAGGCCTGGCGCGGGCTAAAGAAAGATAAGTTAGACTGAGGTATAGGGAGAAGAAGGGCGTAAAACGCGCCTCTACTCCCTGGAAATTGAGCCAGGATCGCGGGAAGTGGCGGAAGCGTGCGAGCACATCGTCGAATCGGTCCCAGAACTGATCGAACTCATCGGGGGTGGACATCGAGTCGCTCGCGAGGTAATGTTGAGCAAGGAATTCCTGAGGAATATGAGACATATCCAGGTAAACAAGGGTGGAAAGGATACGTACGAGTGCGGGGTGAGCAGTGATGACCGCGCGGAACAGCGTATCGGGGTTCGTCATTTGGATGAGCTGCGAGCTGGACATGAACCGCGCGAGGTCCTTGGTAGCGCGGTGGTTGAACGCGGACCAGACTGGGTGGCTGACGCTCGACATCTTGGGGGGTGTAGGGCACGCTGACGCGAAGTCAACGGCGTGGAAAAGCGCTGACGCGAAGTCAGAAGAGATGGGAGCCGACGCGAAGTCGGGCACGAAGTCCAAAGAGGAGGGGGGAGAGAGAGAGAAGGCGTGGAGAGCTGAATGAAGAGGCGAGTTGGGCGTTGTGGTAGTAAGAGACAAAGAGATGAAGGGGGCAAAGATTGGCCTAAGTCATCGCTATATTAGGGTGCCCAGCCTCGGTCTACACCGAAGTCGGGACGGCCCTTGAAGAAGTCGCTGCGCAGGGCTTAGACACAGGGATGCTTAGGCGAGAAAGTCAGAAAATCCTCACGGAAGAGGATCTCTGAGATCTTAACCAAGAATAAGACTTGGTTGAAGTAAAATATAGGGCTCACCACACGAGGAATTGAGCGTTTGGCGAGAAGTTGGGTGTCCCCAAGGAGCATTTTCCAAGGAGAATCCAACCAGCGCAAGGGATGGGTTGAAAACGACGGAGGTTTTGGCGTAAATCGCCTAAAACGGTCGCCGATCACGGTGACGGCATGGGCGCTAATTTGGTTCCGCGGGCTGTGGAGCCGCGGCCAAATAGGCGAAGTGTGGGAATTTTAATTATAGGCAGACGCGACGCGTCTGTTTTGAGGACGCGACACGTCGCAGAGGAGCAATTTGTGCAGAATGACCTGTGTGGCCTTGCAAAAATTGCTGACAATTGAGGAAATAATGCTTAAGCATATATCAATGCTTAAACCTGAAGGATGGGCTAATACTGGGACCAGTGGGGCAAAAACTTGGTAAAAATGGGGAAATTGACGCGTTTCGACGCGTCTGGACGCGTTAAACATGGGAAACAATTCGTGCAAAAATGAGGAAAATATTCCTGGACTCACACTGGTTGACTGGGGACAGTCAAGAGTAAAAATTTGGGGGAGATGATAAGCAGGGTACTGAAACACTCAGAAATGCGCGCTTTTGGTATACATAACTCAGCCTCACTTGCCTGGATTCATACGCTTGACGTGTAGAATGACATTAGGAAGGATTTTCAACGCTTAAGTCGTGACGCAGCGTGTCGCGACTATCTAAAACCAGAACTTCACATACTGGTTTAAGGCAAACGGACGGCACGCACGGACTCTCAGAGCTTGCTGAGCTCTGAGACTCGACTATAGGCATCCTAGTATCCTTAAGGTCCTCCCTGAATATTAGTGTGATTTTACCGCACATATGGACCAGCTGGAAACAGTTTTGGTGGAATTGTTTACTAGGGTTTAAGCCCAGAACGCGACGCGACTGGTCACGTGACCTCGCCAGCTTCGGCCGAGGGCCTAAGTCAAAGTCCGACTTAGGTTCAATATTGATGATGGGTCAAACTTGGCAACCAAGAACCCGAATAAGGACAATATGGGTATCCTCAGGAAGCTACGACCTAGCTCTACCTAAATATGCCTATACAAAGGATGGGACGGGCGAGTTTAAGCTCTCAGAGGCTTAAACCACTTGTTCGATATTAATTCAACTGAGCGATCGGTTGGAGGGGTTACTCAACAGGAACCTAAGGGGTTGACAGATATTAATTATAGAAACTGTATACTATTAATCACATGTGAATAGGGCAAGGGCAGCGGGACGGAACGAAGGGATACCCGGCGTAGAATAAGCTAGTATGTGTAATATGTTTTGAGCAGTATATAAGGAGAGTAGTTTTAGTGTAAACGGTACTGAATTCCCCGCACGAGTAGACGCGCCTGATAAGCCGCTACGAACAAAGGGATTCAGGCTCGTTTCTACTAAAGCTCCTCCGGTTGGAGTAGTTTGATATTGAACGAGTTTGCTTCGAATTGAGACTTAAGTCTGAAACAGCCACAACCACATATTAACGGCGGCAGGAGAACAACGGGCACCGACGTGTGATTTATTTGGCGGCAGGAGAACAACGGGCACCGACGTGTGATTTATTTGGCGGCAGGAGAACACAGGACACATTTTGGTTGAAGGGATTTAAAAGTCCGAGTTGGTTGATTTGAAAGCATTTGAGAGCACACTATAAGCTGGGAGGCTTTGAAATTCCACAAAACCACAAACGACGTTTGGGACTCTGTCCAGCGGAGAATTGAGCACTTGCGAAAGCGAAATACAAAATCAGAACACTGAAATTTGGAGTTGAAACTTTGTCCTTGGTCCTCGTCCTTGGAAGTACACTCGTGTAATCTTGGACAAGCACATTACTCGTCGGAAATAGACCTGTTTAGCGCAGGGGTGTTGAGTGTTGAGTGTTTAGTAGTAGATTTTAGTTGGGATCTCTTACTTCACAGTAAGATATCTGACAAGCATTGCTGCTGAGTAGTTAGCATTTGTGGCATTCTTAGGCCTATTCACCGAGCACACGTTTCAGCGTTCTGCAGTTCGAGTCCACTTGCCGAGGCTCTTTGGATGCTGTTCCAACCCTTGTGGGATCCTTCGATCCGGCTGCCGTCCGACGCGATATCTTGGCGTAGACGGGACAAACAACCCTTTTGAAGGTGCTTCAACTGCGCCGCGTGCACCTAGAATTTTGGTGAGCGCGGGGAAAACTCTGCTTGTAATAAGTTACCATGTGCGCGGCGGCGGACCAAACACCGCCGATCTGGGAATACTTATTGTAGACGGCCCACATCCTGGTCTCTTGCTCGTCCTTTGGCCAGTACTGTGCTGGCGCATCTTTCTCGGCGGACTTTTTGAGGATGGCATTGCGAATATCTGCCGCAAGTGCAGGCCGATGGGAGTTCTTCACGCCGTTGAGGACCGCGGCGAGATAACTAGAAAAAATTAGGTGCAGTAAGCCGAGAGGGATACAGACTCACCGCATCATGAAATGGTAAACGTCCAGACATATCTGGATATCGGGGAACACTTTTAGAATATCTTTGGCCACCTGACAGCAATTATCGACAGTTATCATGACGGGGAATGGTATCCCGAGTTCTTCGCAACGTCGTTTGAGGCCCATGAGCAGCTCACCCAACTCAGCTGGGGACGCCGATTGACAGAACCGCTGGCGCGTATCCTCAGTATCTTGTTTTCGGCAAAATAATTGACTCACCCAGGCGACAATCTCATTTAACTCGTTCAACACACTTAGGATTCCGCCCTTCATGAGCTTGGTACGCGCCTTCGAAGCGGTCACAACGGTCGCTTTCCCTGCCGCTTTGAATGTGTTGTCCGCGCCCAAGCATATACCTTTCCACATTGTTAACCAACTTGTTATAATGTGCGACACGGAACAAGCTTACCGGGCGGCAGGTTGCGAAGATACTCGTCTGACTCGCCGCTGCGGGTGCGTTCCACGAAGGCCATATACACTTCACGGATCAAGTCGTCAGTGATTGAGACGTCGTTGTAACCGGCCTCGCCGGGAGGCGAGAACGGCGTCACTTTGGATTGAAGAAATGGTGAACCAGCGCCCCCGTAAACCTTGGTGTATGCTTGGAGATATTCCAGGTAATGTTCGTGATACTCGAGGAGATGCAGCTCTGGTTTTACTGTCATTCTCACAACTGAAGCTTGAAGGATCAATGCTTACGCTTAATATTTTCCGCAAGACCACCGGAGGTACCCAAGAGTCTGAGCTCAACAATCAAGTCGAACAGTTCCCGCGTAACGGCGGACCGACTGAAAAAGAATGGAATCCCCCCTGCTTATAATATGAGCGAGACTCGGAAATATTGAACATGAACGACGTACGAGGGATTTCCCAGTGCTCCCAATTCCGCCAAAAGCTCATGTTAGTTGTTGCGAAGCTGCGGTTCCGAGTTCCAGTGTCGCCTTCATCCGCGAAGCACTTGTCGTGCCTTAACTGATATCCCAGAGCCGTTTCCCTCGCGCCTCACCCCATGAACCTCGCGAGAACCAGTGGCATTCCAGGAGTCCCAGTCGACGTCCTCAGATCCACACTGGGGGCATTTTGCGAGTGCTGGATAATACACGGGATGGATTATATTGATTGGGCGAAGGTACACCGTTTCAGCCTTGATTTTAGCGCCTCGGAGTCGAGTGTCGATAAAGGAGGGGGGGATAAATCTCGGGCCATAGATAGGAAGACCGGCCTTCAAGGTTTGGGCCTTCGGTATCGTATTTGAGGTCTTTGTGGTCCTCGCGGGCCGTGTCTCTCGATGGAGGAGCATCACATATTCAGCGACATTTGCCTCCCATTCTAGTTGGGGGGCATAGCGTGTCTGCGTCGCGCGATTGCCAAGCCAGCCCGTTACTCGTTTGGTGACCTGAAATTTTATCAGAAGAGAGCGCTCTGATGTGCCGCAAATTCCCTACATTGGCTTTCCAGTCTTTCTCGAGCTTGTTGCGAGCCGCGGAGGTCATCCCCGCGGTGAGGATAGCTAAAATCGTCGGCGGGTCAAACGTAGCCATCGTAAACGACGAGGGGAAGCAGAGGGATGTCTCAGAATTTTGCCGCTGCGACCCTGTGTCGTGTCGATCACCGGGAGTTCGGGGTCATGGTGGGCGGACGTCAGTGCCCTTTGGAAATATTGTGAAATGATCTAAGGGAGCCGCAATGAGCGTAAATACGCTAGGAAGGAGGGTATTTCTTGTTAAATGAGTCTGTACACAAATTATCCGTGACACGAACTTACCTCCAACCTCATCCGGTTCAAGTTCCTGTCTCGCCGTCGCGTTCATGTCGCGCCTCTGCGCGAGCGTCGGGGCGTGTATGGATTTGGCGCGGTGATCACCGACGCGCAACAGCGCGTAACAATGCGTCAACGCGTCAAGGATCCTGGCCGGGAAAGAAGTCTGGGTTGTTGTTTGCTGAACTACTCAGATAAAAAATAGCTCACCTTTTCCTCCCAGTTCCCGTTGAGTCCAAGGAGCTAACACTGTGAACCAGGCAACTAAAACGAACTTTCTCCATAGGCGAGATGGGCTGGGCATCTTTCGGCTGGAGGGGGACCACTGGCACTCCTCCATCAATTCACCTACGAATGCGGTTGCATCCCAAGCGACGTTAGGTGGGGAAGGGAACGAGCGCCGCAGATTCTCGGAAAAACAGCAGTTTCCAAGGCAGTTCCTCGTCCGTACTGAAAGATGCTGTCCAAAAGAACACGAGAACTCTCGAGTCGGTGGATAGCATGTTTCAATACAAACTGTTTGACCTCGAGTAATTACAGTTGTGAGTCCAGGTGTCGCACGAGCCCTCGTCTACAGTCACTGGTAATGGACCTGAAGCCTCGAGAGCAAGCCAGATACTCGCCAGACCTCGGAGCGGCGGGAGCGCGGCCAGTTTGCAGCCAGTTAATCATTCAGTTCAGCAGCATATACCAAGGGCCGATCGAAAATCGGTCAACGACCGATTAAACCCGAGCGACCGATTTGAGACCGAGGCTAACACGTGCCGGATCAATGTTTGTCCAGGAGGCCGACGTCAAAGCCTAAGCCTTCCTTCCACGACGCGCTGACCCCGAGGACGCGACTGGACCACCAAGGACCCACCAATTCAATGCAACACCTCACAGTGAACCTAGTCCTTCAGCACAGAACTGCTGCTGAACTGAATGATTAACTGGCTGCAAACTGGCCGCGCTCCCGCCGCTCCGAGGTCTGGCGAGTATCTGGCTTGCTCTCGAGGCTTCAGGTCCATTACCAGTGACTGTAGACGAGGGCTCGTGCGACACCTGGACTCACAACTGTAATTACTCGAGGTCAAACAGTTTGTATTGAAACATGCTATCCACCGACTCGAGAGTTCTCGTGTTCTTTTGGACAGCATCTTTCAGTACGGACGAGGAACTGCCTTGGAAACTGCTGTTTTTCCGAGAATCTGCGGCGCTCGTTCCCTTCCCCACCTAACGTCGCTTGGGATGCAACCGCATTCGTAGGTGAATTGATGGAGGAGTGCCAGTGGTCCCCCTCCAGCCGAAAGATGCCCAGCCCATCTCGCCTATGGAGAAAGTTCGTTTTAGTTGCCTGGTTCACAGTGTTAGCTCCTTGGACTCAACGGGAACTGGGAGGAAAAGGTGAGCTATTTTTTATCTGAGTAGTTCAGCAAACAACAACCCAGACTTCTTTCCCGGCCAGGATCCTTGACGCGTTGACGCATTGTTACGCGCTGTTGCGCGTCGGTGATCACCGCGCCAAATCCATACACGCCCCGACGCTCGCGCAGAGGCGCGACATGAACGCGACGGCGAGACAGGAACTTGAACCGGATGAGGTTGGAGGTAAGTTCGTGTCACGGATAATTTGTGTACAGACTCATTTAACAAGAAATACCCTCCTTCCTAGCGTATTTACGCTCATTGCGGCTCCCTTAGATCATTTCACAATATTTCCAAAGGGCACTGACGTCCGCCCACCATGACCCCGAACTCCCGGTGATCGACACGACACAGGGTCGCAGCGGCAAAATTCTGAGACATCCCTCTGCTTCCCCCCTCGTCGTTTACGATGGCTACGTTTGACCCGCCGACGATTTTAGCTATCCTCACCGCGGGGATGACCTCCGCGGCTCGCAACAAGCTCGAGAAAGACTGGAAAGCCAATGTAGGGAATTTGCGGCACATCAGAGCGCTCTCTTCTGATAAAATTTCAGGTCACCAAACGAGTAACGGGCTGGCTTGGCAATCGCGCGACGCAGACACGCTATGCCCCCCAACTAGAATGGGAGGCAAATGTCGCTGAATATGTGATGCTCCTCCATCGAGAGACACGGCCCGCGAGGACCACAAAGACCTCAAATACGATACCGAAGGCCCAAACCTTGAAGGCCGGTCTTCCTATCTATGGCCCGAGATTTATCCCCCCTCCTTTATCGACACTCGACTCCGAGGCGCTAAAATCAAGGCTGAAACGGTGTACCTTCGCCCAATCAATATAATCCATCCCGTGTATTATCCAGCACTCGCAAAATGCCCCCAGTGTGGATCTGAGGACGTCGACTGGGACTCCTGGAATGCCACTGGTTCTCGCGAGGTTCATGGGGTGAGGCGCGAGGAAACGGCTCTGGGATATCAGTTAAGGCACGACAAGTGCTTCGCGGATGAAGGCGACACTGGAACTCGGAACCGCAGCTTCGCAACAACTAACATGAGCTTTTGGCGGAATTGGGAGCACTGGGAAATCCCTCGTACGTCGTTCATGTTCAATATTTCCGAGTCTCGCTCATATTATAAGCAGGGGGGATTCCATTCTTTTTCAGTCGGTCCGCCGTTACGCGGGAACTGTTCGACTTGATTGTTGAGCTCAGACTCTTGGGTACCTCCGGTGGTCTTGCGGAAAATATTAAGCGTAAGCATTGATCCTTCAAGCTTCAGTTGTGAGAATGACAGTAAAACCAGAGCTGCATCTCCTCGAGTATCACGAACATTACCTGGAATATCTCCAAGCATACACCAAGGTTTACGGGGGCGCTGGTTCACCATTTCTTCAATCCAAAGTGACGCCGTTCTCGCCTCCCGGCGAGGCCGGTTACAACGACGTCTCAATCACTGACGACTTGATCCGTGAAGTGTATATGGCCTTCGTGGAACGCACCCGCAGCGGCGAGTCAGACGAGTATCTTCGCAACCTGCCGCCCGGTAAGCTTGTTCCGTGTCGCACATTATAACAAGTTGGTTAACAATGTGGAAAGGTATATGCTTGGGCGCGGACAACACCTTCAAAGCGGCAGGGAAAGCGACCGTTGTGACCGCTTCGAAGGCGCGTACCAAGCTCATGAAGGGCGGAATCCTAAGTGTGTTGAACGAGTTAAATGAGATTGTCGCCTGGGTGAGTCAGTTATTTTGCCGAAAACAAGATACTGAGGATACGTGCCAGCGGTTCTGTCAATCGGCGTCCCCAGCTGAGTTGGGTGAGCTGCTCATGGGCCTCAAACAACGCTGTGAAGAACTCGGGATACCATTCCCCGTCATGATAACTGTCGATAATTGCTGTCAGGTGGCCAAAGATATTCTAAAAGTGTTCCCCGATATCCAGATATGTCTGGACGTTTACCATTTCATGATGCGGTGAGTCTGTATCCCTCTCGGCCTACTGCACCTAATTTTTTTAGTTATCTTGCCGCGGTCCTCAACGGCGTGAAGAACTCCCATCGGCCTGCACTTGCGGCAGATATTCGCAATGCCATCCTCAAAAAGTCCGCCGAGAAAGATGCGCCAGCACAGTACTGGCCAAAGGATGAGCAAGAGACCAGGATGTGCGCCGTCTACAATAAGTATTCCCAGATCGGCGGTGTTTGGTCCGCCGCCGCGCACATGGTAACTTACTACAAGCAGAGTTTTGCCCGCGCTCACCAAAATTCTAGGTGCACGCGGCGCAGTTGAAGCACCTTCAAAAGGGTTGTTTGTCCCGTCTACGCCAAGACATCGCGTCGGACGGCAGCCGGATCGAAGGATCCCACAAGGGTTGGAACAGCATCCAAAGAGCCTCGGCAAGTGGACTCGAACTGCAGAACGCTCTCTCCCACGACTTCGTCCTGCGTCGTAACGTTCGTGTATCCTTCTCGCGCGCCGTGGGAACGGCTGGCAGCCGTCCCTTCGTGCGCTCGACTCACGGTTCACACCACACTCGGCTGGTTCAGCGCGTCGCATCGTTGTTTCAACACCGTCTTACACATCGAGGCTGGGCGCACAAAATTACCGGTATCCCAGGACTCATTGCGCCCAATTCTGCAGATAGTTGCGAGTGGTGAAGGTCTTTGGGTTGGTTTACGTCGCAGCACAACGACACATTCGGCGGACTGCTTACCCTCAAGACCGAAGATACGGGTCAAGACCAGTTGCTGGAGCAGGCACTGGAGACGGTGCCCGATCCACAGGAACTTCTCACGGATCTAAACATCGACCCTGTGCTGTTATTCCAACCACAAGAGCCGAACACTCTTCCGAGCGCCGTTTTACTCAGATCAACATCGGTAAATCGTTCACTTGGCTTCATAGGGTTCATCGACGCTGACATTGAGCAAGAATCTCGAACATCCTAGCGCAACCTCGGAGTCGCGTCGCCCAAAAGTTACTTTATCTGTACGTGCTCATTTAATTCTCTTGTTTGAGTTGAATTGTACCATTCACAGTCCCTCTTCTGTGATTAGGACGAACGCGTCGATGGCTACACTCGGTTGCCATTAAGCGTAAGACTCCGGATACTCAGACCGTTGATCCCTCTTCTGCTTCCTCGACGAACGAACCAGCTGTAAGTTCACGGAATAAAAGGACCGCGAATCGAAAGCCCTAGTGCGTACTTGCTCCGCGGCGCAGCCTTTACTGATTCATAAACAATGTTATCCAGGAACCAAACCATCTTCGCCCCTCCGATTGCGTCGAAGCCTGTGCATCCCTTTTTCATCGACGGTGCCTGCCCTCGCTTCCAGCTCCCAGTCTCTCCCTGAGGTTGAGAGCCAATCGGGTTCCCCCTTGAGCGATGCACCCATACAGACCGAGAGAACTTTCTCCGAACTCAGCCGACCACTTCCTCTCCCTCCACGAAAGGATGATACCGCGCCGAAGTTGACGCGTTCCGAGAAGTTATTTTTTTCAACCACGGGAACAAATCCGAAGGTCGCTGGAGATCAACAGCGGTGCCGAGTTCTACTTGTTCGTGGAGATGAGGCAGGAGCTTCAATGGAAGGCGTCCGACATGACGTCGAAGAAGTGGGCCAACGCGGTGGGCGAGTATAACGTGCGACTTGCACGCAAAGTTCCGGGCGCGATTGCTAAAACCCCCCGCGCTCTGGTCAACAAGCTCGGCGAAGTGGAACGCCAAGCACTTCACCGTCTCGCAACTAACGACTTCAAAAGTATGTCTTCGAACTTCCTCATGCTTTCCCACTCAACTCTTGTAGGTAAATCCGGGGATGAAATGTTCTGGCGGCGACACTGCTCCGCCGTTACTTTGTTGAAACCGGACCCAACATCAACTGAGGGAACTGTGAAGGACGCAAAGTCAAACTCGGTATGCTCAAGCCGCGTGCGCTGGACATGGTTATTCTGATTACTGGTATCCCACAGCGAAAAGTGGCAGTTTGCACACGCTGCAACAAGGTGATGTATCCTGGCCGCCCAGGGGCCGTGGAAAATCACAAGAAAGGGTACTGCTCCGACGGCTTCAAGCAGAAACCACCTGCGGGTGATACTGTACCGGTACCGTGGCCACAGCCCCATGGGAATCTTCGCCGCCGGGTCAGAATTTCATCCTCTGCCTTTCCTCGCTGTCATTCGTGACCTCTACGAGAAGGTTGTCGTCGAGGACGACAGCAGCAATCCTAGGAATTGAACATGAAGCGTTCTCCCTCATGCTGCAACGGCCCGGGCGTGTTATCACGGTCGACGGCAGAGTATTATTCAAGCTCTTCACCGGATACGACGTCCCCGCAGGCGACAGAACTCCCGATGATATGTTCGTTGACCACGAGGGCGTAAAATACCTACGCATTGACGCCCTGACGGATGCAAGTGACCTTCAGTCAACTACTTGACGTACCCATGTTGTATTTAGCTGTTTTTACCCAATAGACCCTCGCTACACGAATCCCGCCGTGCGCCATGTTCAACTCGTAGTGCAAACACCGAACATTGCGCAAACGGGGTGCTTCAGATCCCATTCTGCGTCTCACTGTCCTTCTTTCCCTTCAGATTCCCGCCATTCTTCAGCCCCACTGCATGTACCCAACACCCAATGTACTATGTTTCCATTCATTCAACTTGTCAGGCAAGACATCCACACCGCGCATGTCCGAGTCGTGCTGGAGGGATACAAGGCTGAGCCTCGAGGTCGTGGGTCACAAATCTTTGAGCGTTAGTAATCTGAAGGATATGTTTGAACGAACTTGAAAGGTAGAATGGGATGTTTCAATTCATTACGACCCTTTGGAACCCAAACAGCATTGTGCCAGTGAGCGTTGGGAGCATCGGGCCGAGGTTGAATTCACTTAATTTTGCGGGAGGTTGAACTATGTTTGCCGTTGGACTTTCGGGCAGTTTGAACATACCTGAACCTTGAAGGGAGCTTAAACACCGATGAATAAGAACACAAACTAATTGAAAGGTATATAATACCTTGGACATACTGAGCCCCGCGTCCTCCGTCTAGTCCGATTCGCGTGCTTCGTGTTACTCTCTGTCATGTCTTGAGGTGACTGAACAACCACAGAAAACACCTGAACATGGCAACTTGCAGAGTTGGGAGTCAACATTGACGGGTTTTCGTGTGTCGATTCCGGGGACGCCTACCGAGTGATAATAACAGCAGGGTTGGGGCGAAGTTTGACGCGTGAAAACGCGGAAGTTGAGGAAATATTCATAAATTGGCGGGAAACCCTGGCGGCCGATCACGTTCCCAAACGGGAAGCCCTGGTCAAGGAGGGGCCGTTTCCCGGCATCTTGAAGCCCTTGGAATGACCGATTTTTCTCCGTCCCGTATCCGTCCGATCAGTGCGGTCATGGGCGGTTAGCCGGTCAAGCCGATCCACGCTAGTCCCTAGATCATCATTCAACGTCAAGGATCTATACTATACCCAGCACCTGGAACTTTGTACCTCTAATGCGTATCTGGTAGAAATTCTACGCCCTCCCGAGAGCAAGCACCTCCGCCGGCGTCTTCTCCCCGCTCACAACCGCCTGCACAACTACCAACGCCTGCGAAAAATCGTCGAAGATGATATGCTTGATGCCCTCGCGCGTGCAATACGCCGCGAGGTCGTTCTCGCCGTCGTCCTTTTGCTTGACGAAGAGGATATCGGCGTGTCGCGCAGCCGACATATCTGAACCGTTTAAATTGATATTCGGAAGTAGCAAGGAAACAGGAAAGGACTGACCGGAGACGCCGTCCCCGAAGAAGAAGAGCAGGGGCGGGGATTCGAGGTCTCTGTACGGCAGGATGGCGCGGGATTTATCGTGCCCGTAACCGCTGAGGCGACATTCAGAATCGAACGGAAGTCGGTGAAGCAATGAAATTTGAAAATACCTGCTGGGGTGGCGGAACTTGATATTCCAACCACCGCTCGGCTCCACCTCCACCTCGTTGGCGATGATGTCGATACTGTTCGCGACCTCCTCGCCGACGAGGTTCGAGAGTACTGCACGGATGATGGGGGCCATGCCACTGTAGCGCGCAGTACGGATGAGCGCCGCGCCGGGAAGGAAGCGGGTGGAGTGGGGATGGTCTACCTGGACACGATAACGACCGGGATATCATTCGCCCTGCACCACGTATTGAAGTCCTTGAACCCCGCATCGAGCTTGATGTCTGCATTCAATTCAAAATCGCTCGAGCCGAGGTGACGCAAGTTCGCCTACTTTTCCGTAATACCTCCTTGCAGGTCTCGAAGGAGTGGCCGTTGGCGGTTATACTCTGCAGCATCTCGCGGAAACCATCTCTGTCACGACGGTGAGGATTTCGCTGGTTCGGTGGGCGCTCCTGCAGCCGGCGCACCTAAATGTCTGTCGTCCCGCCAGAATCTCTAAATTTCCCGCGCGCCGCTTGTCCTTGCCGAATCCAAGGTTGTCCGTCATATCTAAGGCCCTAAACACTTCGAAGGACCAGGAAAAAGCCGCACAACGCACAATCATTGGAATCTTGCGTGGTGATTGTGCCATCCCTGCGTACGCGCGTACAGTTCAGTAAGGGTTCGGGAACAGTGAGGGAGGGGAGGCTACCAGTCGGAGAGGACGACGAAGCGTTTGTCCTTGTACACGGACGGGTAGGGGAGGGTGCTCTCGGGAATCGCGTCGGTGGACATGGTCGTCCGGAAGAAACCGAATCGATCGATTAGGTGGCCTAATTGGGATATGGACACGGTAACGTGACACCGCGTACGCGCTTGGTAATTGGGGAGGAAAAACTGTAGCACCAAAACGACGAGGCATTAGCAAGGTATTCATGTGAGCGCACTCTCCCGCAGTCCAACTGAGAGCAGGTGCGAGTCCATCTTCTTCTAGCCGTCCGGTGAGTCATTTTGCGTGGCTACGTGTGATGGCACGCGCCGCTCGGTAATTAGGGAGCAGCACAAAGACAGCGACCAATGAGCGTGAATGCCATCGCAGGCAGTCCAAGTGATGCGTGATTCAGGTTTCTGCTAGCCGCCGACTGAGTCAGTTTGAAGTCGGTTATTTTGCGCAACTCCCGATCTTTTGGGCTGCTCAGAAACCAAGAGGTGTATCGAATTGCGCTTGCAGCTGGCGCAGTTTACGCTCAGCAATTCGGAGAATTGTCCCAGTCATCGTTCTCAAGCCGCAGTAATCTCAAACCGTCGCAGTCGTGATGCCGAAACCAAAACCAACTGCAATTCATTTCGGTTCCACGTCAACAACACGTCGATGCCGCGAGTCTTGCTGTGTTCAGTTACGGCTCCGCTCTGTGAAAACGCCGCCCACCCTGATGCTGCGTCTTGAACCCCGGCAGCGCCGCACCTCCGCTGCAAACACGTCAGCACTCGAAATCAACTAAGTATAAAAGCTTAACCTGTCCTTCTGCTCGCTACCAAGCAAACTACCTATCCTCAAAAATGACCTTCACAGAGACTCGCCCCAAAGCCGTGGCCGTATATTGCGCCTCAACTCTCGGAAAACAACCCGCATACCGAAATGCTGCCACCTGTACGTGCAATAGAGATTCAGCAGGCGCATAGACTAATTGTTTCTCCACCCAGCACTGGGGGCTGCGATTGCCAGCGCAGACCGGTCCCTGGTCTACGGCGGCGGGACGCAAGGGTTGATGGGCCTAGTTGCTAGCGCCGTCCTCGAGGGTGGCAGCACGGTCACCGGCATCATCCCATTCGCGATATCAGTCGCAGGAGGAGAGGGCGCCGGAAGCGCCTCGGGCGTGGAAGGCGTTGTGCAAGAGAGCGCCGGACGCGTGGAAACTGTGAGTCTTGATACCCCTCGCCTTGACTCGGCTACCCATACATTCGGCTCATAGATTATCGTCAACTCCATGAACGAGCGCAAGACGGAGATGGCGCAACGTGTCGACGGGTTCTTTGGGTTGCCAGGCGGGTTTGGGACGCTGGACGAGGTGCGGTGTTCGCTTGATCCATTTTATGTCGCCGATCTGATTTATGTGGTACAGATTTTGGAGGTCATTACCTGGACGCAGATTGGCTTCCACACCAAGCGTATGTCGTCGTTCCTCCTGAATTCGAGCCAGCTAACGTCCTTGACTTACCAGCAATAATCCTGATGAATGTACTCGGATATTATGAACCGTTGCGGCAGCTCATTCGGAACGGCCTCGAGGAGGGGTTCATTCCGGCGGATAACGAGAGTTTTGTGATCTTCGTCAACGGACCAGAGGCACACAGCGAGCATGAAGCATTCAATTGGGGTGCAGCGGGTCTCGCGGCACTGGCGAGCTGGGACAGAGGAGCTGCAAAACCGTTGTTTGCGTGGAAGGAAATGACTCCCAATTAGGCAAGGTAATACTTTAGAATCTAGAATAAATTCGAATCGCACCATCTTTACAACTGTGCGAGGCGCTGGTCGCATTGCAGAATATCTGCCCCCTGAGAAGACTTCTCGAACAATGGACGCGCTTCAGTCCACATCTCCTTGGCCTGGACGAGATCCCCCCGTGAATGCCACACATCGCCGATTCGGAGCAAACAGTCCGCGATGGCACGATGGATGCCCATGATCCTGAATCCCTCCAAGGCGACCTGGAATAGAATCAAGGCCACCTCGTCGTCCCCATCCAACAAGAAAATGTCACCAAGCCGACGGAGAGCCTGGTGTTTCGCGGCAAGGTCGTCGGTCTTGCACGCCGATACCAGCAGGAGGACGCTGCACTCCATCGCAGTGCACATATCGCCCGTCTTGAGTGCGAGAGTGCCGAGTCTCTCCATCGCCATCATGGCCAGGTCCACCCACTCCGTGTTCGCAACGAGACGCCGAAATCCGTGTTCCGCCTCGATGTAGTCCCCCCGGTGGAAATGGATCCCCGCCTCCACCACCGCTGCAATCATATCCACCCCCGCCTGCACCCACAGCCCCGCATCCACGGCCCCGCGCGCAACCACCACCCGCTCCTCCGCACTCTCAATCTCTCCCAGCTCGAGCTCAATCAGCGCCATATTCAACAGATCCCACGCCTTCGGCAGATCGTCAATCGCGCGCCGCGAGTTATAAATCTTGACGCGCAGGGCAAGCGCCGCCTCGTACTCCGTGCGCCGATCGAATATCTCCGCGCTGACGTTGAGGAGGTTGCGGTACGCGTGCACGTCCATGCTCGCGAGCCCCAGCGCACCGAGCACGGCGGTGATGTCCGCAATGAGGGCGGCGCCGGTGGCGTACGCGCCCACGGTCACGCAGCACGAGGCGTACTGCTGCGAGACCCATGCTTCGGCTGTGAGGTTGCCAGATACCTGCGAGAGGCGGCGCGCTTCACGCCCGCGGGCGAGCGCCACGCGCAGGTCGCCTTTGTTGCGATACGCCTTCGAGGCGGCGGTCAGACATAATGCCTGCATCGCGAGGTCGTTGGATTCCCGTGCCAGATAGGCGGCCCTATCCGCCTTTTCGATCGCCTGTTGGAATTGTCCAGTAAGTGATAGGTGGCTGGCATACGTGTAAAGTGTTCGCGCTCGATACGAGACGCTCTTCAGTTGGTGTATGGAAATAAATGTAAGGATATCGCACCTTGGCCGAATACATCGTCCTTCTCTTCGAAACAGCGCAGCGCATCAGTCAGAAGGGGGAAACACGACGGGCGCCCGACGATGACCCGCGCCTGCGCGAGCAGGTAATCGCCCTTCAGCACCGGATCCCCTATGCGCTCCACAACCTCCCCAACACTATCCGAAAGCTCGAACGACGCCGACCTGGCCGACGCATTGAAATGCATCAAATCGATGATACATCGCACCGTGTCTGCCAGTTTGGAATCCATGCCTAACGCGTACGTCGCCACGGAACGGACGTTGGCGAACTCGTACGAGAGGCGCTGGATAAGCTCGCGATTGGGCAGGTCCGTAGGTACGCGGAAGAGACTCGCAAGTGCGTACAAGTACGAGCGCAGACCGTCGAAGGAGTCCGCGTCGGGCGGGAACTTCTCCCGCACGTACTGGCGGATTGGCGCCAACGTCCGCAGGCGGCCGTGCGGGCCCACATATATGAGGGAACAGCGCAGCAGCGTGGATTTGCTGTGGGCGATTTGGTTGTTGAGGGGGAGGTTCATCTGCGCCAGTGCGTCTTCGGATGTTCCGTCAGGGAGGAGGGAGAGAAGGCTGAGGAGGGCTTGCGCGTGCGGGTTGGAGCGCATGCGGGGGCTGGAGAGGGAGATGGTGATGGATTTGTCGAGATTTGCCTGCTTGGCGAAGCCTTCGGAGAGGAGGGAGGTCGTTTTCGCCCTCCCACCGCTTCAGAACGCTTTGCGTTCCCTCGAAGGATGTCAGGTTCGCCATGAGAGCTACAGGCGGTCTGAGGTGAGTGTCAATCGTCTGTTAACAGGATGATTTGCTCACCAATTGCGAGTGGGAGGTTATCGGTCAAAGCGAGGAGGCTGTTAGGGTCGTCACTCTCAACTTCGTCAGAGATGTCGAGGAAGGTTTGCCGCGCGGCTGTATCGTCGAGGCGTTCGAGTGGAGGCAGAAATGGGCGTGTCCATTTCACTTGCCAGGTCGCCTCCGCGCCACGCATGGTGATCTGTTCGCATTTTGAAACTAAAGTTCGAACGAGAACAGACAGGGACACACCATGAGCTGCAAATGTCGTATCTCACTCAACAACGAAATAAAATCCTCAACGTCGCCGCGAGACCCAGGGGCCTCCCAGCAATCTTCCAGGTTGTCGAGCACCATCACGCACGGTTGCGTGAGGTCGGAGAGATAGCGCACGATGGCGTGCGATAGCTTGGGTGTTTCCTCGATCCCGAGAAACGCCGCGATGGCGCTGAGCATGTCCGATGCGGATGTGGACGACTCCAGCGAGATGAAGTAGCGCTGGGAGCTAAAGTGGGAGACGACATCTGGGTGGTGGAGGGCGGCGAGGGCGAGGCTGCTTTTACCGATACCGCCTGGTCCCAGGATAGCGACGCGGTAAGGCTCGGGGCTGACGAGCAGCCGCCGCAATTCGACGAGCTCGGCGTCTCGGCCGTAGAAGATATGAGGCGAGGATGGAAGGAGAAAGAGACTGCTGCTTGAGCTGCCTTGATAGAAGCTGAAGGTCTACACTGTCCTTAGAGACCCAACGCCAGGTAGATTCAAACCGGACCCACCGATCTAGTGCTGTTCGCTTCTCGGAGGAGTTCAAGGACCTCCTGGTGCCGAGTCTCTTCGAGTGCCTGGAGGTTGCTGATGTCTGCTGCGGTGCCTAAACTCGTTCGGATCTGCGCGATATCATGAGCCCGGTGGGAAAATCCTTGAAGGAGACACATACTCCAAAGACTTCGATCGCATGATTCAAGCCAGCATTGCATTCTGTCAGCAAGGCCGTGGTCTCCGAATGCCGCAGCACCCGGCGGAAGAGGCTCAAATCCACCTGCGACCTAACGAAGGAGTGGACTTTTTGCAGGGTCCTGCAAAGTGTCGGTTTTGGGAGCAGAAATACAAAGAACGGGCGCACTCAGAGAATTCGGACAAGTCGCGCAGGATGGCGGGGGACAAGCCGGGACTGTCGCCACGCAGGTTGATGATTGCGGAGATGATGACATGTATCTCTTCCAGCATGTGAAGACATTGGGTCTTATTGGATTTGACGGTCTAGACGGCTTTGAGGGCGACTGATCAAGAGATGCGTATGGAGGCTACCTGAATTGTTTCCAGAACCAAGAGTGTTATCCCGGCGATCCCTTTCAAGTACGGATGTTGGCGTTATCATCGGAGACGTTGAGGAGCAGGCGCGCGGCAGCAGTCGTATGCTGAAGAATCTGGGTTTCACGACTGCGGTTTTTCGAGCCGGGGGGTAGATCGGGGCATCGCTGTAGACGCAGAGTGTCTGGGTGGCTTATATACACGGGCCCAGGGATCGCCGAGAGGATAACGGGATCCGATTGTCGCGGTTTTCTGTTATTACCGAGGGGACCCTGGCGTAATCTCCGTGGTAGGCCGAAGAATTTTGGAGCCAACGCCAGTTCTTGGCTTGTGAGCCAGAGAGCCGCTATGCTAGATGGGCTTGTTCGTTGGAGTCAATATGTTAGCTTAAATCCTCCAAAAAAGGGACACGTCCATCCACGTCCATCTTACATGCTCGGCGCGAGGGGCAGTTGGTTCAGGCACTGGGCAGGGTTCGTAAGGAAGTGTTGCTGCGTGATTTAGACCAGAGGGGAACCAGAGGACTATTTTGCCTACATGGGCAGAGAGAAAGCTGTCGAGGCTTACGTACGTTCTGCGGCTCCGCCAGTCGGGGTTTGCCGACGAGATCAAATTCACACGGTTCAATCTCTGGAGTCAGAAATCGATTCGCGAATCGTTCACGAATATGTGTAAAAAGGGGGGGGGGGGGGGGGGGGGGGGGGGGGGGGGGGGGGGGGGGGGG
>JARIHR010000187.1:0-47043 GCA_029281495.1 Mycena filopes | reverse complement strand
GGATGGATACCATGACAGAAAGTAAGAGAATTACTCCGGAGTGTATGACACGAGCGCCTTCAATTTTGGATTACCTTCCACGACGGTATACAGTGGGCGGAATATGAACATGTGGTCGTTCACCGAGACAAGCATGCGCGACATTGTGAATTGAAGTGACTTGAAGGAAGGTAGATCGACTAGTTGACGAAGGGAGTTGGGGAATGTATAGCCAGCGGGAGCGATGAGGGTATGAAGGCTTTGCGATTTTCCTAGCGCCGAAGTCAGAGCCTCGGAACGCGGATTTTCTGCATCCCCCATGTTGAGAGGAGAGCGGTACGGAAGATCAAATATTTCCTGTACTCCAGTGAGGTTCCATGACGGAAAATACAGGAGTATAACGCACTAGTTTGTCCCACTTGCCAATATTCGCAACAAGCGCCTCTAGAAGTTTGGTTACGTGCTTATTTTTCTTCGGTTTTGCCCTGTTATTGAACGAGGGTGAAATATCGAAGACAATGACGCGGCGGGGATTGACGAGCGCGAGGCCGCTGCAGAGTCCCTGTACACTGTCCGCGCTCTCGATAAGGAGTGTGAGAAAGAGGTCGGGTGATGTTCGGAGTGCGCGCGAGGATGGTGTCCATCGCACTACCAAACCCGCCCTCGAGGCGCAATTTCTTCACGAACAGCCCGATTTCGGGGTGGGCCGCGAGGACCTTGGCGAGGGCCACCGCCTGAGCAGTGGTACGGAGGATGACGACGTTGTAGAGAAGAGGCGTGGACACGCGAAGCCACGCCTTGCAGACCAAGAGGTACGTCGACGAGGAGTAGCCAGCTTCCAGGAGTGCTTTCTCTAAGTGCTCAGAGAAGACCGCATCTGAGTGACTCAGTAAGGGTGAGATGATTTCCGAGATTATTTCGTCGGGCACTTGGTTCGCCGCCATCCTGAGCGCGAGGATGCGAGCGGTAGACTCGGAGGAGGGTGGCAGAGGTGACTTGCAGAGCTAAGGCAGTGCTGGGTAGTGTTGCCGCGGTTAGGTTCTGAACCTCCGCCGAACCTGAACCGAACCCGAACCGGACCTCAAGTCAGGTTCGAGGTTCGGAGATTCTGGGTTTTTGCTGAACCTGTGCGCACCGGTGCGAACCGGTTCGAACCTGAAGCCTTGGGGGGCAAATAAAGGCAGTTTTAGAGGAATTTCATGAGATTTTGCGCTGCAAACCTCAGCCACCCTCACCCCGGACCTGGTCTACACTAGTCATATTGAAATAGCTGAGGACGATCATCCCCAGGGACCTCTGCGGACGACTTCACCATTGCTGAGGTTGGCTGGAGGTAAGTCGTGATGCTGACCCGCGTGGAAAATGCTTGCTTGAGGTCAGTAATACCTCTCTTGTGTGTGTTCTATAGGCCATATCATCAGTGTACAGGTGAGTAGCATCTTTTGAAATGTTCCTGCAACCACCAAGTGCCTGTGGATTTTTTTCAGGTTCATTCAGGTTCGAACCCATCCTGAACCTGAACCGAACCTGTATGAACCGAACCTGGGGTTCGGTGGCGGTTAGGTTCGAGGTTCGGGAGATTTCGGAAAAAACCGAACCTAACCGAACCCCGGCAACACTAGTGCTGGGTCACGCGTCGATCACATCTTCCCGCCATCACGCCGATCTTGCTCCTCGCCACAGGCCGCTTCCAGTTCAACGTAGAGCTAAGGGTCAGCTCCCCTGGGGTATTAGCCTCCCGTCTTCGCTCGACTGCCGACTTGGTGTCAACGTCCGCTTTTCCTGAGTACAAAATCACCCAAAAATTGCCCAAAAATCACCACCTGCGCTTGACCTGCGCACAGGCTTATGGTCTCTCCTCCTCGCGCGGTTGCTGGTACTTCGGTAGACCGGCGTCAATTCAAGACTCAAGACTTCATGGATTTGATTCAGGTTGATCGTCCCACCCCCCTACGCGGAAAACAATGGCTCTCCACGTCGACTTGACCGGTTCTCGTCGAGTCTACTCGCCGTGTTACTTCGGTTCATATCCTAGGGTGTTCTTCTATGGCCCGACAATTAAGGAACACTGGTCATCTATCTCATCCGCTGCCCGCCTTATTTCCAGACAACCCTTGATATCTCTCCGCGACTGATAAATTGATAATAGGGTGCGTCGCCAGGATCTCATCCTTGTGTTGTGCTCACAAACAAATAGCGCCCCCATCGATCTTTCTTCGTTCCCCGCCATCCCGAAAACGATGAGCTCCGCTATTCCAACCAACTTGTTCGATAGCGACTAGGGTTCTCTGGCGGTGACCATCATGATAGCATTAACAGCACCTCGAAAGAAATACATAGGTCGTCTGAAGATCGAACTACTGATATGTACAGTACGGTGAGTGCTCCGTTTCAAGTTTGCACTTCACACCCTCAAACGCCCGCAGATCTATGTATCTGTTTCTCCCTCAGATCCATAGTTCCTAATCCGTCTTGACATCATGCTCGAAGAAACATCAGACCAGAGACGACGAGCATAAGTTCAGCGTCAGCCTTGCCAGTTTTACTGAACTGGTCGAGGAAGTCATTCCGGGACTATGTGTACGCTCCCGAGAGCTATGGAACGCTGACTAGACCAGGGAGGTCCCAATATCATCCGCAACTAAGCCCCGGGGGGTTGCTAACCAGCCAATGTACAGCACTGCACATACACACTCTATTTCCCGCAACTGATACTGCTGGGCCAAAATCTTCCATCGCCGTTTTCAAAGAGCACATTCATCGATCTTTGCTTATCCCGCCAGCGAAGAGATCTGCCATCGATTGTAGCTTGTTCAAGATACATAGTAAACACCGCTGAACCCCCGGGGCCGCTGACACCTTCAATTTATCTTCAATCCGACAGATATCGTTGTTAGCATCGCTCTTTGTGGTTCTTATGGGATCCTCGGATGACGGATTGTGTCCCTGATTATCTTTTGACCTCACACTATCCCTAGACTATTTCAAACCCCGGGGTATATCTGCGCCACGGGCCTCGCCCATAACCCTTAGGCTTGACGTGGTCCCCCATCATTCTTCCAACCCAGAATCCAAGACCTTCCCTATGGCGGACGACCAAACTTCACCCGCATTCCTTTGGGTGCTGTTTGTGGGCGAGTTGTGGGAAACATCCGTACGTCGACCGCTGAGATATGTTCCTGTACATGTCTTGATGCTCAACTGGACTACATTCACAGGCGGCAATTTTCTTCTACGGTAGTCACCCAACATCTTTGCGGAATTTTATGTGTTGACGTGGGCTTCCTGCAGGACTATATGTAAACCTGTTCATCCTGGCGATCTACACCCTCCACCGCCGGCGGACATCCGGCCGCACCTGGCTCCTTGCGGCCAGCTGGATGCTGTTCGTGGTCGGCACCATCCAGACCATTCTGCGCATCTCGATCATTACTGTGATCGGTCGTGCGGTGGCCCTGCTGGTGGTCCCCGGTCCAGGGGGAAGTCCGACGCCACAAATCATCGGGCTGTTGCAGGACAGGCTGCAGCTGGAACTTGTGGATAATGCAGTTTTCGCTGTCAATGTGTACGCAGTTTTCCATTTCTCATCCGGTGAACTTTCGGAAATGACTCCTGAGTTTCCTAGCTTCATCGCGGACTCAGTCTTCGTTGCGTTAATCTCCGCAGTGACCGAACCTCCTTACTCAATGTCAGTATCCACAGTTGTATCGTTGCTACCTCGTCTGGGGGTACCGAGTGAAGCCGATCCTTCTCCCCGGCATCCTGATTCTGGCCACTACTTGTGAGTAAATCCTCCAGAGTCGACTGCCTAATGAACTATCACACCAGCTCTTGCCATCGCCAGCCTCGTCGGAAGCGCATCTTCTCAGAATTTCCTGCTTTTAGGTGGAAGAACCCAAATCATCACGACCACGACGGCATATATCTTAGCCGTTACGACTAACGTGGTCCTGATGGTGCTGACGGGTAGGTTTCGATACCTCATTGTTGACAAATGTACTGAGACTGAGTTTTCAGCTGGACGTATCTGGTGGATGCACAGAAGACTGGCGAAGTTCGACATTCAGGGACTACACAGCTCCATAGATACACACTCCAACACTGCCGTCTCAATCATGTAGGTCCTCTATCGGTGCGGGATGGTTCACTGCTCATTGTAAGCATAGCTTCGAGTCGGGTTTCATATACTGCTTCATAGGGTTCTTGCTGGCCATCGCGTTGGCCACATCGGGGTCAAGCAGCGCCCTCTATTCAGTACTCCTGGGGGTTGCAGACCAGGCAATCGTGAGCGATTAAATCCTCGTTATTCCTCCGTCATTCATTCCATCAGAATATTGCACCCACCCTAACCGTGGTTCGTGTTGGCTTGGGGCACAACATCGAGGATGCCATCAAGAGCGGCTTGCAGCCCCGTCACTAACACGTCAATTTCATTTCTCTGGTCCTCAGGCGGACATAGTTAGTGTACATAAGTGGCTTCATCATTCCCTAGCATAAAGTTACTCAATATTCCACTGGCATGGAATTCAGACGCTTATTCACCGCCCGTGCCTGGGGAGACGCTCGTCTTGAACAGTGCCTCGACCTCCGAGGGGCTGCACTTAAGCATCAGTGAGCCGGGAAAGGCTTTGAACAAGGCCGCCGTATGGACCACCGAAAGTCGTTGAACTGATTATGATATCTTGTTGTGGAAATGAACCGTGGGAGCGTCTGTTGCCGAGGTACGGCTCAGGCCGAAAACCGCTTACTTGGTCACTCAACCAAATTCTTGCACTCACTTGAAAAAATGCTCCGATACGTGTCTTGGATCGCCTCTGCTCCCCTGCAAGGCCGATGGTCAAGGTTCATTGATATTAGGTTTTGATGTGTTCTGTACCATCATTGATCGTTTGATGAACTATCTTACGGCAATCTGACTTGTCTCCTCCCTCCATGTCCGCCCTCTCGTCTCAGTCCTACGTGTTCGACCCCCGTCCCGACATACCCCTCCTCATCACAGCGAAGCGCTACTGGGACCCCGCCTCTCCCGACGCCGCCGACCCCACCGCGCTCACGCTCATCTTGGGGCACGCAACTGGTTTTCACAAGGAGACTGTCGAGCCAGCGATAGACGACCTCTACGCTCTCCTCCAGCAGAAGAGCGCTGAGGAGTCCTCCCCGCGACCGAAAATACGGGAGGTATGGTCGATAGAGTGCCCCAACCACGGGGAGGCGGCGCTGTTGAATGAAGCGACGCTGCGCTGGGGTTACGAGCCAGTGTGTAAGTGGTTTTGCGTTAAATCTTCCAGAATACGCGTCCCACAACGGCATTA
This sequence comes from Mycena filopes, assembly GCA_029281495.1. Lineage (NCBI taxonomy): Eukaryota > Fungi > Basidiomycota > Agaricomycetes > Agaricales > Mycenaceae > Mycena > Mycena filopes. Next base: position 41,752 of record JARIHR010000187.1, on the reverse strand, counting down.
CAGTTCCATGGCAGGAATACGGGCGCGGCATCCACGCGTTCCTCGCCGGCCTCGGGACGGGCGTCGATGTCGACTTTAGTCAGCACCGCCTCGTCTTCATCGGGCACTCGTTCGCTGCCACCGCCATGTGCGTCTCTCTCCTCGTATCTTTCTCATTCGCATTGACAAAGTACTTTGTCGCATATAGGGCCCTTGCGCTGACATACCACCCGCCGCTCAAGCCTGAACAGCTCATCCTGCTCGAGCCGATGTGTGTGCGCCCAGAGTCGCACACCGCGGTGACGAAATTCCTCCGCGAGGGCTCCGAGAAGCGCCGTGACATCTGGGCGTCGCGGGAAGAGGCGTACGCGCTGTTCAAGGCCCGTCGGCCGTGGAAGACCTGGGACGAGCGCGTCCTGCGCAAATATGTGGTGGGTTGAGGCCTGCTACTCTACTCGTCGTCCGTGCTGACACCTCACCGGCTTGCAGGAACATGCGCTTACGCCCCTCCCCTCCCTGGAGTACCCCGATAAAGAGGGCGTGACGCTCAAATGCACTCGCCGGCAGGAAACCGTGAGTCCCGTCGCTCCTCCCTCCATCCCTCTTTCCCTCCTTCCATCCTTTTCATCAATACCAACCACATACATACTGACCCACCTTTACTTCCTCGAATCCGAAGGCATCCTACAACGAATGGTACGCCGGCACCGCGGTCTACCGCTTCTTCCCGCACCTCGTCAAGCGGTTCCCGACGCACGTCCTCTACGGCGGCGTGCCGGACTATCTGTGCGTGAACTTTCCTTGTAGCCCTTTATCTTCAACGCAAAAACGCTGACTGCCTTTCTTGGCGGGATAAGACCGCAAGAGGAGCAGGATGCGGTGGTGGGGGAGAGCATGGGCGGGGTGGGCAATTTGGCGAGCTTTGGGCGGATTGCGGGCGCGGGGCATATGGTGAGTCTCTCGGTTCTTTCCTTCTTTGGTCCTTCACTGCGTGGCTTCTACCTTTCCTTTTTGCTCTGTTTCTCTTTGTGCTCACGCGTTTTGGTTTTGCAGGCCATGGCGACGCATCCGCGGGACGTCGCGCGCGCGCTGTATGATATTCTGGCAGGCTCGCGCAGTGGACCGTCCTCGTCCCCGTCTCCGCCCGAAACGCGCGCGCGCTTGTGAACTGCGGCTCCTGGACTAGGCCTTGGAGTGGCGAAAGGTGTCGGTGATGTTTCGTTTTAGGTTTCACTTTATTGGATAACGACCGGAAGGTCGTACTATCATTTTTGTCCTCTACAGATACCACCATACTCAGGGCGCTGGTAGCACGGTGAACAAGAGTGGGCGACGGTCCGCGGTTCAATGAACATAACGTTTTCCTGTCGTTCTCCAGTGATTGGATTCTTCTCGTCACCCAGTCCTTCGAAGCGTCGTGGATGGCGGTGCACATTGACCTCAAGAAATACGGCGTGCAATACGTGCCGGTCGGAACGTTCAAAACCTCGAACGGAGAAGCGATCGAGTCGACCTGGACCACACTCACTGTGGGCATTCCAAAGCAGAGGTATTAGAGCAAAAACTCACCATGATGATGTTGTGCCTCGTCTCGCCCAGTCGCCAGTCATGCCCCGCAATTTTTGAATGAATTTTTCTTTGAATGACGAATACGGCACGAGCGTGAGCGTGGCCGACCTACCTCACGAGCTTGCATCTTTGAATCATAACTCGCTTGCCATTGCAACCGTCCAGGTTGTTGCGCCCGGGTCTTCCTTGTGGGAGACGAGATGACCGCTACGCGGGGCGCGGAATCGTGTACAGGGAAATCAATCGAGGAAACCCGTGAGGGACGATCTCTCCGCGCAGTATGCGCCCATCTATGTATGTGTGTCGGTAAGACAGCGGAGATTAGGCAGAAAGCAGGAACGCACACCAATGGTGCACGTTCGTATAACGGGTCCATCGTGGAATAGCCGGATAGCCCCTGGAAGCTGACTGCCGCACGACCAGGACATATGTATCCACGTCGTCGTCAACGTTCAAGGACTCTCCTCGTTGAGGAATAACCGTGGAAGGAAAATAGATTTCTGGTGGCAGCACGAGAGATTTCGGCGGTTGAGTTCAGCCAATCTTTTCGTCGACAACGGAGGTCCCAGTCCCGCCCTGAAGAAGCTCTCGTAGTTCCCTCTCATGAGCATTGGGCAAATGCGCACTGGCATTTAGACCGAAGCAACACTTGCTATCATCGGACCCCAAGGAACACTTTTGGGTGTACTTCAAGACTTGATTGCTGGCACTTAATCAGGACTTTGAAAATTGAAGCTCGTCGCTGAGATACCACAGAGTTTGTTGATCCGTACCACCATGTCGTTTTCTTCAAAAATCTCAAAACACTCAAGATACTCGCCCAAGTGGCTCAGCAGCGGGCATACTCCACTTGGCGTTGGGGGCGATGTGTCCCGTGGCTCGCTGGCCAAGACTGCGCCCGTGGTGTGCATTGCACCCCAATTCCGAGTCGCTGCGGGCGGGCAGCCGGGGGGCGACAGGGACGCTACGACAGCGGCTGTTTCCCCTCACGCCGTCGAACGACGTTGCGTCACACCTGCCCATGCAGTGGGAGCAAAGTGGGAGCCGCTGGCGGCCGCGCTCGCAGCGGGGCGAGCGCTGCACCCAGAGCGCTCGATGCGCTGGCACCCCCAAATCCGTCGGACCGGTTTCCGACTGCACCCGCACGTCGGCGATCAAACTCGACGAAGGCGAACCCACCTGCTCGTTCTGCGGCGACGTGGTACTCGCCGTTCTGGTTCTCTCACTGGCATGGCTAGCCCTCTGTTCAAGTCTCCCGGCGCTTCCCTTCCTGGACTGGTTCGACGGGTCGTTGTGCAATCTTCGAGTCACGCATCGCCGGGTAATCTTGGCGGGCTTGGCACGGGCGCTCGTGATAATCGCCCTCGACGCGCACGTCCCTGTGCTTTCGGTTGTGGGCTTCCGGGTGCTCCTGTCAAGCAAGTCCCCGTGTGATCCCCTCAAGATTTTCCACACAGTCGTTGCGCACATACTCTACGGCTCAATTTCTCCCGACGTCCTCGCGATAGCATCTGAGCCCCAAAATATGGCTTCTGCAGATTCGGGATCGAGTTCAAACACGGGTCGCGACAGGATCTCGACCAGCGTCTGGCAACGCGGTAATGCGCACACCGGGACCGACAGAGGCCGTTGCCCACACGCGAGCCGTCGGACGTCGAGCTGTGGCACTCACCTCGTCAAGTAATACCGCGCGTTCCCGTGTACGTGCCGTCGATGGAATAAAAATTGCGTACTGGAATATTAGTCGAGTCAAGCTGCTCTGGCTCGGTTCGAACACGCGCGGCTTCCCTCAATTTTCTACGGTTGGGTTGGAATGCGCTCCCACCGCTAGCCTCAATATTTTTCGTGCTGCTGGCTCAACAGTCACACTCACCATCTCTTCTCCCGCTCCCACATTCATTCATTTCCGTCGTGTCCTGTGTATACGACGGATCTCCCCAAAAGCCCTTGGGTCCGCATCTTCGGAAGCGGATGGTGTGCATGCACGCTGCAAAGGGAAAGACTTACGACAGCTTCCCGTGGACTGGTGGACTCTGGGGAATTCATCCCTGGGAGGGGGGAACTCCTCCCGTACTCCAGATTTTCTGGAGGTCAGGGCCCGCGCGGTTAGATCTGGAGTCCTGCCTTTACTAAAAGGCCGGCCAGTCCACGGGTTGCCAGCGTCTTGTGATGATCGACCCCCTGGAACGGTGTGTGCTTCGTTAACATCTGGTGGTTTCATGTAAGGATAGACACCCTTACATACCTACTTGTTTGTTTTCGATAGACTCGTTGTTCATGTTGTGGACCACGCGAGTATAATATACCCCCCCCCCCCCCCCAGGAAAATATTACACCGTGGTCTTATGCTCAAACCTTGAGCACGATGACCAGATGACCTTTCGTCAGTCGCTGATCGCGTACATCTTATTCTCTCTCACCCTAGCAAAACGTTCAAGCTCGCCGTACAATTTCAAAGCCCGATTGATCAGTGCCCAACTTACTTCCCACGGTTCAAATTTGGATTGAACCACGTAAAAACCACGCAAAAATAGTTAAAAGTGTTCGGGCAGGCTTGACCGAGGGCAGATACTAGACTTGTTCGCGCTACGACTGGAAAAAGGCCAGAAACTATGAGTGGAAGATGGTTGGCTCTGTTTACAGTCTGGGTACGTATCATTTCCAAGGGATTAAACGCGCCACATTCAACCCGCGGAAGTCCCCGGTAAGTTAGGTTTTTGATTTCAACCTCTGTTCTCCAGTCACAAACCGGATTTCATGGCAATGGGTATATCGAATGTCTTTATGTTGAAGCTACTTATGTACGACAAGTATGTCCACTTGAAACCAGAGAACAGTCAGAGAAAGGAAGGTGATGTTTTCCACAGCACCGCGTTAACGTGCATCAGTCAATGCCGCGGCAGTCACGCCATATTTTGTCCCGGGTTGAGCTGCGTGAAGCCTCTCTTGATGGCATCCTCGATATTGTGTCCCAGCCCAACGCGAACCACGGTTAGGGTTGGCGCAATATTCTGGTAGCCATGAACTAGGGGTTGGAACGAGGATACAATGACACTCACGATTGCCTGGTATGCAACCCCGAGTAGCACTGAGTAGAGCGCGGTGCTTGAACCCGATGTGGCCAGCGCGATGGCCAGCAAGAACGCTGAGAAACAGTAGATGGAACCTGATTCGAAGCTATACTCAGGATGAGTAGGGGACCTTTCCGCGCTAGTAGAAGACGCACATGATTGACATGGCAGCGTTGGAGCGGCTATGTATGGAACTGTGTAGACCCAGACCGTCGAATTTCGCAACTGTTCTGCGCATCCACCAGATACGTCCAGCTGAGAACTCGGTCTCAGTACATTTGCCAACAAAGGGGGGATTGAAACCTACCCGTCAGCGCCATGAGGACCACGTTAGTCACAACACCCAAGATATAAGCTGTCGTGGTCGTGATGATCTGTATTCTTCCAGATAAAAGCAGGAAGTTATTAGACGATGCGCCTTCCACGAGACTGACGATGGCCAGAGCTGGTTCGATAGGTCATTAGGCAGTCGACCCTCTGGAGGATTTACTCACAAGTAGTGGCTAGAATCAGGAGGGCGGGGAGAAGGATTGGCTTCACTCGGTACCCCCAGACGAGGTAGCAACGATACAACTGCGGATACTGCCATTGAGTAAAGAGGTGTGGTCACTAGGGAGATTGACGCAACGAAGACTGAGTCCGTGATGAAGCTAGGAAACTCAGAGGTCATTTCCAAAGGTTCACCAGGAATAAAGAACCACATACACATTGACAGCGAAAAGTGCATTATCCACGAGCGTCAGCTGCCGTCTGTTCTGCAACAGGTCGATGATCTGTGTTGTTGGACTTTCCACCGGACCGGGGACCACCAGCAGGGCCACAGCACGACCGAGAACAGTAACGGTCACGACATGTAGTATTGTTTGGATGGTGCCGACCACGAAGAGTATGCAGCTGGCTGCAAGGAGCCAGGTTCTGCCAGAGGTCCGCCGGCGCCGAAGGGTGTATATCGCCAGGATAAACAGGTTGACATACAATCCTATAGGTAGTCGACATTAACGCATCGAGATTACACAAGGATGCATGCACCATAGCCGAAGATTACGGTCTACCAATGTAACCCAGTTGAGCATCAAGACAGGGACACATTTCAGCGGTCGACGTACCGTCGTTTCATACAGCTCGCGCACAAACAGCGCCCAAACGAATGCGGGAAAAGTTGGGTCCTCCGCCATAGGGAGGGCTTTGAATTCGGGGTTGAAAGAGCGAAGGGGGACCACGTCGAGGGTTGTGGGCGAGGTCCGTGCCGCGAATATATATACCCCGTGCTTCAAATAGTCTGGGGATGGTGCGAGGTCAAAGATAATCAGGGACACTGTCCGTCATCCGATAAAGATTCACCGCTCTCACGAACAAGTCCCAGAGAGCCCTCGGCTGCGCAAAGTTGTCCTGGGGGAGAATACTAACGTTGAAGAGGGATTTACCGGTTGAAATAAATGTGAGGTACCAACAGCCCCGAAGTCCAATGATGTTCACTGTGTATCACCTAAACAAGCTGGAACGGATGGCGTAGCTTGTAGCTTCTGGCTGGCGGGATGAGCAAAGATTGATGAATGTACTCTTCAGAACGGAGGGGAGGAAGGGGGAGATCGGGGACCAGTATTAGTCGCGGGATGATATCAAGATTGTTTGGGGACAGAACGTGTATGTGCGGCGTCTCACCTCGGCTGCACCACATTATTAGCGGCGGGAGAGATCAACGGGCTAGGCAACGTGTCTGGACACATGAGATGATTTGTATATCTATATCTAGTACATTGCCGACCGGAAATTGACAGACAGTGAGAATGTCTCGTCCGAGTCCACTTGCAACACAAGGCAACTACATACCAACTTTAACCTCAACGTCAATACTTTTGCTTAAGACTTGAACATGATGAGCTGTCGTCAGTGCCCGATTGCGTCCACATTATTCCCTCCCGCCCTGTAGAACGTTCAAGCCTACTGTACAACTTCTCAGCCCGATTGATCGGTAACCAACTTTCTTCCCACGGTTCAAATTCGGATTGAACCAAGTCAAAAAAAGAAAAGTGTTCGGGCAGTTTTGACCGTGGGCAGATCCTAGACGACTCATTAACGGACCACGTAAGATCACGATGGTTTCCCGCGTCGAGCTGTGTCCATGCATCTATGGATATTTTCTACTAGAGGCCGCTCATGTAGTGAAAAGTCTGTGACAATATACAAGAAAGACGCTGTATGGTCCCAACCAAGTCGCTGTCCAAGTCAAAAATTATATCCCTATGCCCCTTCCGCCGTCATTATCCGCGCGCGCGATCCGCCCCACCAACCGCGTTCCCTCAGGTCACGCGCCGCAGGCACAAAATACGCAACATGACTTAACATCGCAAAACAAAGCGCGAATGCCACGACCACAGCGTCGAGGACGCCCTGAAGGAGCGGTGGAAGCGTCACGGTTGACTGGGACGCCGACTTAACATCCACAGCGCCAACCGCCTCCACATAAGCATCCACGACGCGCCTTGAGCACTGCTCCCACTCATACGCGCCGCCCCTTGCTGCCTGTTCCCCCGCCGCCCCATCCCGTAGCGGAGCGGCCCGTTCTGGGTGAGTACATCCAAGATAAACGCGAAGCGTGCCGTCAATGACTTCTTATGTTGTTTCAGCAGGGGGCGGCTTCGCCCCATCCACGTACGCGCGCATTCGGGCTGAGTGGCATCAGGGGCGCCCATGGTACAGCTTCCGCCGCCGTAATGTCCAGCAGCAAGCCTGTATGCCCATGCACGACGAGGTCTGCCGTCCCCTCCGCCAAAAGCCCTGCGACGGCAAGTCCGGCGGCCATACCCTGGAGCGTCGTTTGGCCAAATGTTTCTGTCAATGAGGGTGCGCTACCGCAAAACCCGTCAGTTGTACGTGAAAAAGCGAGGCGCCTCAGACTCACACCATGATGTCCCCGCTCGCAAACGCCTCCCCGAGCCCCTGGCCGTCTAAATGACCAGTGAACACTGCTCTAACGCCACCCGTCACGCACCGCTTTTGCAGTGCGCGCCGATATGGGCCGTCTCCGACGAAAACAAGGATTGACTGTGCGCGTGAGCGCGGCGAGAGCTTTGCTACTGCGTCGACGAGGAAATCCAGGTTTTTCTCGCGCGAAATGCGTCCAACACAGAGGATAATTACGGGTTCTAGCCCCGGGGAGAGTAATGCGGACGCGGGTCCAGTAACAGCAGCGAACCACTTCTGCCGTAGAGGCACCGAGCGGAGAGCACGCTACAGGAATCAATGAGAAATAAATACAACGCTACGCAGATAGTGGCGAACAACGCACGTTGAAGGAGGAAATGTCGACGCCACGCGAGACGACACGCACGTTTGCAAATTTACGCTCCGCCAGGAGGTCTGCAGTGCTCGCGCTCGGGACCAGCGTGTACCGGCGAATGAGTGAAGATATGCGTTTACCTGCCAGGCGCGGTGTGGGTAGCAAGGGTAGCCGAATACGCCGGCATAAGCCGTAAGGTTTGTGTGATAGCTGGTGACGATTGGGGTGGCGGGGAAGAGGATTAATTGCAGCGAGGGCCTGGACGCCCAGACATATGGGGTCGACAAGGTGTATAACGTGCGGCGCAAATTTCCGCAGCGCATGTAGGGACACGGGCGAGATGAAATTCGCCTTGAGACCTGGGTAGGCTGGCATTGGTACGCCAAAGGTCCCGAATAACTTCGCTCCCGCGTATTCAGACTACAAACAATTTCAGGAAAAGGACATCCTGAGCCCAGACGCACACACACCATGCCGCTATCGGGGCCAAAGAGCATCGCTTGCACCCCCGTCGAATTGAGGTGCTGCAGCAGGTGTGCAATGGTGAGCGTTGAGCCATCCACTTGGGGGAGAAAGTTCTCTGAAGAATGCGTCAACAGTGATTCATTCATACCCGAGTCGCCGCTGGACGGAGAACGATGGACGGAGGACGGACCCACGACAATTGCCACCCGTAGGGGCTCTGCGTGTAGTGAGAGTAGTGGCCCCTTCACAGTTGCAGCGGTCAGCGAGGGGCCCAAGGTGAGGGTGTGGTCGTCCATGATGAAGGGAGATGAGGTGGTCTGAGGGCGCGGTGATATGGCCGCACAGCAGCCCTCCATTCTGGTTCTCTCCCACGGTTTTGGCGGTGCGACTGATCCGGTGTACACAGAAATATCTGTGTACACACAACATCCATCTTCGATGCATTGCATGCTCATCGGACGACGGACAGTGGCGCTGATCATCTTTTGACCCCGGCGGCGCGTAAGGCTATTTTGAACCCTCGGTTGCCCTCGGGTATATTTGCCCCGGCCTTCGCCCACAATCCGACGTGGTCCGGCTTCCTCCCCCTTCAATCCCAGGATCCTCCCTATGGCGGACGATCCTACCTCCCCCACGTTCCTTTGGGGCCTCTTTATACGCGAATTGTTTGAGACATCCGTACGTCGACCGCTATATGTCGCAGTACCGGTCTTGATGCTCGACTGGATTGCATTCACAGGCCGCAATTTTCTTTTACGGTACCAATGTCCTCGCGGAGTCTTCATGCGCTAACGTGGGCTTCCTGCAGGACTATGTAAACCTGTTCATCCTGGCGATCTACACCCTCCACCGCCGGCGGACATCTGGCCGCACCTGGCTCCTTGCGGCCAGCTGGATGCTGTTCGTGGTCGGCACCATCCAGACCATTCTGCGCATCTTGATCATTACTGTGATCGGTCGTGCGGTGGCCCTGCTGGTGGTCCCCGGTCCAGGGGGAAGTCCGACGCCACAAATCATCGGGCTGTTGCAGGACAGGCTGCAGCTGGAACTTGTGGATAATGCAGTTTTCGCTGTCAATGTGTACGCAGTTTTCCATTTCTCATCCGGTGAACTTTCGGAAATGACTCCTGAGTTCCTAGATTCATCACGGACTCAGTCTTCGTTGCGTTAATCTCTGCAGTGACCGAACCGCCTTACTCAACGGCAGTATCCGCAGTTGTATCGTTGCTACCTCGTCTGGGGGTACCGAGTGAAGCCAATCCTTCTCCCCGCCCTCCTGATTCTGGCCACTACTTGTGAGTGGATCCACCAGAGGGTCGACTGCCTGATGACCTATCACAACAGCTCTGGCGATCGTCAGTCTTGTTGAAGGCGCATCGTCTAAGAATTTCTTGCTTTTAGCTGGAAGAATTCAGATCATCACGACCACGACAGCTTATATCCTAGGCGTTGTGACTAACGTGGTCCTCATGGGGCTGACAGGTAGGTTCCGATCCCCCGTTGTCGGCAAGTGTACTGACACTGAGTCCTCAGCTGGACGTATCTGGTGGATGCGCAGAACATTTGCAAAATTGGATGTTACGGGTCTACACAGTTCCATAGATACCCGCTCCAACGCTGCTATGTCAATCATGTGCGTCTTCCACTAGCGCGGAAAGGTCCCCTACTCATCGTGAGTATAGCTTCGAATCGGGTTCTATCTACTGTTTCTCAGCGTTCTTGCTGGCCATTGCGTTGGCCACCTCGGGTTCAAGCACCGCGCTCTACTCAGTGCTACTGGGGGTTGCATACCAAGCCATTGTGAGTGTCATTGTATATTCGTTGTAAACGCCTAGTTCATGGCTACCAGAATATTGCGCCAACCCTAACCGTGGTTCGCGTTGGTCTGGGACACAATATCGAGGATGCCGTTAAGAAAGGCTTCACGCAGCCACCCAAACCTACGGGCAAAAGTTGGTGTACGGTTCTAACGTCTTTGACCTGCGTCCGGACATGAACGCTCGGAGCTTTGACTCGGCGAATAGCTTTGAAAGGGTCCAAGTTTAACATTATGGACAATTGATGCTGGGAGTCCGGGACCCGAACGGCATTGGGACAATATGGAGTGTAATATACGATGTAACTTGTACTAGAAGTACGGACAACATATACTGGTATTCCGACCTAAACGAAGTAGCTTGATAGCAGAATCTCATTCCCAAGTGGATATGCGGTCATTTACACCTCGAGGAGGTACGGTCCCAGGCAGCCTTTGTGTTCTCTCTTAGACTCTCTTGGCCGCAACCAACTGACAGGTAAGAGCCCACGGAAGATGTTCGTTCATTCGATTGGACAGATCCAGATGGCGAGACAAGGTCAGGGCCTGAGCGGATCTCGGTGAATGGCATGGATGTGGACAACCATCGCCGCATACACGGCATGTTCCTCGGGACCCTGCACCGTTGTCCCGAAATAACTGAACGCGGACTGCCGATTGGTTCGGAGCCTTCGCGCTTCATTCTTGAGCCCATGTGGGCGCCGTCACGGTGTGATTCGAAGATTCAGTGGGCAAGGCGTCTAATGTCAGTACAAGCAATTCCGCCCCAAAGGGAACAAAGGCTGTATTTGTGAGGCTGTAACGCTATCAATTCAGAGCAACTTGACACCTCAACTCACGTCTCGAAGCAGTTAAAGGGACTCACGTAATTGTTCCTTCTCCTCGTGCTCTCTGTCACCGTTTGTGCCAGTAGGTTCGAGAAAAGGCGATGTTGGACACGACTGACCTCTTAACTAAGTTGATTGTTGCAAAGGCTCCCTGCGTTCGCCGTAGAAGATCAGCAGAACAGCATACTGATCTCGGTCGTAGTCCGCCTCCTTGGACAGACGGCGAATGGATGTCACCCTCATTGTATTAGTGGACTTCGAACATTGTGATGATCTTGGGGTATTACGGCACTGACCGACAGGAAAGATGCACGTTCGCCCGCCTGCCCGGACAGACGGGGACTCGTGGTTGTATTGATCAATTCCCAGAATTGGGCAGGTAGTATTATTACGCGGCACGTTCCGAATAACGAACAAGGTCTAATGCATTGCCAACGAATTCCCGTGATGCTGGAACTGCTGTTGACTTGTGCATGCGGAAATGCCTCACCCATGTCCTTTGATTTCCTGCGCTCATTTAAGTACTTCAAATTTACCGATATCTTCCGACGCTCACGAAACGACCAGTACTTCAATACCCAGCTGCACCTCCTCAGCCTTTGAGCGGAACGGTCATTTGGATAAAGGGTATTGAAGCCTCTTTCCACCCAGGCGGCCAGCTGAAAAATCGAAGGGTTGTCAAACCTTTATTTCCTCTGGAAATCAACCGTGGGAATGTCTCTTGCCGATTTGGCCGAAAGCCTAACTGAGTTCGAGAAGAGATGAAGGATTTCCGTGAACCGTCATCGTCGCGATCGCGAGGATTAAACACAGTGGGCGGGTCCTTCCAAGTTTCTTGGTGTACTGCAGCGTCTTGATCTCCGCCTCGGCAGGAGGTTTATATATGTCTTGGTTAGCACAACCACGGCAGGTGAGCAGACGTGTAAGACTGCATTGTATTCATTATATGACACATTATATGCAAGCTTCCGGCGCGATCGGCCAAGGAATGCACCTCCGTGGATAAATATTGCTTGTTCACGAAATGCGAACAAGAGTTGATGAAGTTTCCAGTCTCTAGTTTCCGTGTGGTTCAGTGTAGAGTACTTGCTTTCCAATTCAATTACTGAGGATTGGAACGGCCGAGGTAATGTATCGATGTTCGTCTGGTGGTCGACCATTTTGATTGTCCGATGAGTTCGGCTCTCAATTGTGTCCTGTATGTCATGGCCTAGCCCGATGCGCACAATGATCAGCGCGGGTGCGATGTTCTGCGCAAAGAAGATGATGGTTATGGAACCGGTAACCGGGACCATTTCACTCACAATAAAATGCACGGAAATGGCTTGTATGGCCCAAAAGGAGATCCCAGCTGGATAATTGTGGGCCAATGAATAGGTGATCGCCTTCCCTGTGGTAAGAATCCCATGGAGGGCACTGGACTCGAGACTGGTGGGGTGACAATAAATGAGTCTGTCAGTGTCATACTCCTGCTAGTGTCGAAAAGAAACGAACATCATTGCGATAACCGTGTTGTAGTGGTTCAGCACAGAATTGTCGGCGCAGACGTACACCGCATCGCGCCGTATCCAGAATATCCGTCCGGCTATCAAGATGGGTGAGTCGAGGCCGGTCATTTCTCAGAGGAATATCACCAGTGAGCGCGACAAGGACCAAGTTCGTAACAGCCGCCAGGATATATGGTATCCTTTGGATATCCATTGGAGCAGAGGTGCCAAATCTAGGCGAGATAATAACACAGCCCGAGGCTGCACGATTTAGCGTTCTGTTTGAGCGTTACATTTCCGCTCGTTGGGAGATTCACTCACCGAAGGCACCTGCAATGAGGAAACCGGGGAAAATCACTACTTTCCAGCGAAACTCCCACACCACATAACAGCGGTACAACTGAAGGTATGGATATCCGCATGGCCCGGTTGACTGGGGGCGACCTAACAAAAAGACAATGGGCCGCCAAACTAATATTTAAACATTTAGGTGAGACGAGGCAACGAAGGGAGGGGGGATCAACCTACCTGTTGATCACAAAAAGGAAGTGTTGTATGGTCTGCAACGATCTGATTGCAGAGGCCGCCAGGTTCAACGAAGCCCCATGTTCGACACATTGTTGGACTGCGCGAACGAGCATGGCGGTCTGAACAAGGCAGAGGATAACTTGTGTCGTTCCAAATGCCGTCAGGATCCACAGATGAAGCAGGAGAACCCTGCGTTTCGCGATCTTCCGACGACCAAGGGTGTAGATCGTCAGAATGAAGAGAATAAGGTAGATTCCTGTAGAATAGTTTCCCCACAAATCCTGAAGCGAACCACGGTAAATTTCACACCATAAAACAAAACTTGGACCTGAAAACAGTGAGATGTACGACGCAATGCACGAGACCAAGTACATACACAGGCTTGGGTGAGGATGAACACCATATTATGCCAGTTGGAAATAAGTATAGTGGACCCTGCAGGACAGTCCATAGCCCAGACTAGAATGCGGGCGAGAAGAGGTATGGAGCGTCGTGTGCTACCAATAACTGTCGCGAGTATTACATAATGCCATGTTGATCTTATCAATACAAGGATCTGTGTAGGTAGGTAGGTAGGTGTGAATGTTGCTCCAGCGGCCGGTACGGGCTGTGTGCGCACGCTGTCACTCGCTGTCAACCTTTGGCGCCGTGCCAAGGTCGTCGGGTCTCCCGCCCTCTGCGTACATGGCATCGGAGCTCACCGCTACAGGCGCAAGTCCATTGAAATTGCCGACTCTGCTCATGGTTACTGCCCTATGATCAGCTACTTAACTCATCGAGCCCCACAACTGATCCCCGCGACGACCAGTGCTGGGAATACTTCGGTGTTTCATTCCCGTTCATTGAGTCCGCGGCAGTGGTAACAATGACTGTCTTATCACATTTACACGCCCGATGCACAGATGCCGACTGGTTTGTGGGATCGAGAACGACCCAGCATTCGTGCCGAGATCGGCCGGCCGACATTCCCACGGTTGAACGCCATTGACTGCGAGAGCATGGCAATCCCCCTCAGTCTCGGGGAATTTCTTTGCCACAAGGTGCGGGTATACATATGTCCGTGTAACATGGATCTGATTGTCGTTGGCGGGATTGGCGTATAATTAGAGACGGCAGATCCATTACTAGATGGTGGGCGATGCAAAGATATATCAGTGTCTTAATTGCGTCCAAACTCCGTCACTTGATGTCAGGATGCCATCTTCTTTCTGCACAGCCCTCACTTCCTCTAGGACCCACCCCCCAAGCAAAGCTCAACGCGCTACCCATGAGTTCCCGCTCTGACTTCGCCGTGTTCGACTACAACTGGCTTGTAGCTGAAGTATCTTCAACTTGTGTAGGTCGTCACGACAGCCGTCCGTCCCATTTGCTAAGAGCGTTTCATAGGTGCAAGTCTTCGCGTATGGTGGGCGTTCTGCACCCTCAAAGTCTAAGGCTCATTGAGGACTCAGCAATTTATCTCAATCTCTTCATTCTTTCACTACGCACCCTCCGTCGGCGCAACGTGACCGGGAACAACATTTTCGTAGCCTCGATATGGGCAATGGGGGCAATGGGTATCTTGGTGACGGCTCAAATTGTCCTGCGTCTCTTCGAAACTGCCGTTGTTCTTCGCTTTGTGGGGGCCGACATGGGCACGGGCCAGAAACCAAGTCGTCGTCCCAGTGCCCCAGCCGGAGCCTACGATTCACTGAGAATAGCGCAGGCAGTTATCCTTTTGCTCAAGTAGGCTGATAACACTTCGTTCGAATCAATTCACTGAACGAACCTTTAGTGTAGTGGGAAGCACTCTATTCGTTGAGTCCTCCCAGACGACGACCGAGGAGTGAAACTGATTGCGGCTTGTCCTTTCTCCACAGCTCTGTCGCTCCTACGCCGTTTGGAGTTCACGAAGGACGGTCATTGTGGTTCTGGCGATCTTCGTCGTTGCTACTGGCGGTGCGTATACCGTCTTCCACTCCGTAACTCGTGTAAATTCTCCTTCAGTGCCTGCGCGCGCTGGCCTATCACCAGGGAATGCCCAAATCGAAGCGATTCTGTTGGCCAGTGCCACGAATATCTGTCTGACGATGCTCACAGGTATGTAGTGCCATCTCGTATGCTGTTTTTTGTACGGTGCTCACGAACGACGACAGCTGGGCGAGTATGGTGGCTCCGACAGCCCAGCAGGGAATCGGGGAACCGGTACACCACAGTCACTCCCACGATGTGCGATTTATCGTCAAGCACTGTCGGTTATGGCTCATTATACGATTCCCCAGACTCGAATTCGGTGCACTATCCCTGATTCCGGCCATCCTGGTCACCATCGTGTATCCACGGAATATCCCTTTGGGAGTGCTGGAGGGACTCGCCACGTACCTCATCGTGAGTCCAACACGCCCAAGGGCGCTCAGCCTAACATCCATGCACTCAGAACATCATACCAACATTGGTTATCCTGCGCATGGATCTGGGCCGCAGTATTCCGGACGTGGTTCACCGACGTACCGGCGTCAACACCACGAGTGAACCCATGGACGCGAAACGGCCAGCAAGTTAGTCCTCGCTGCCGATGTGGAGGCTGGATCGGAGGGACAGGAAACTATGGCTTTGTAGGTAGCACAAATCTGTTCCCTTGCGCCCTCTGGCAGCCGGTACGTCCCACAACGACTGCGCATCAGCCCAATTAGCACAACGATACATGATTCGGTTGACACCTTCATTCACTCCCCGGCCACCTTCCAGGCCCTCATTCCCCCAGGGCCACCACACGCGCCGACGTCCCTTGGCAGTCCGTGAGCTTGATCCCTGCAGGCAGCAGGATCTTCGCCAGCGGGATCCATTTGTTCTTGCGCGCCGCGTGCCTAGGTGCGCGTAAGTAAATGAATGTATGGAAAGGAAGGAGAATATGAGAGGAATGCAGAGTAAGCATTGGAGGGGAATTGAGTTGAGTTGATAAAACTCACTCGGAAGTCGGCCACTCAATCGCATCGAGGCGGATCTCCTTCAGCGCGGGGAACCGCGGGCTCGCCGCGCTGGCGCTGGCATCGGTGGACAGATTGCTGAAGTTTGTCTTGAGCGCGGATTCGAGTGAGCGGCTCTTGTGAGCGGTGAATGTAAGTAAGTACGTCGAGTGGTGTCAGTGTGTGTAGTGTAGTATGTTGAAGGGGAGGAGGGAGGAAGAGAGGACGCACACGTAGGGAGCACCGAAACAAATATATTCGAGGGCGTGTGGGGGGCGGCGCACGAGATGAAGTCGGCTGGGAGAGTCTACGGGGGATTAGACGGTGACAAGGGAGGAAGGAAGGAAGGAAGGAAGGAAGGAAAGAGGAAACGCGTACGGCTTTGTGGTCAAACACCACCTCGAGGCGCGCGAGGTTCGGGCAGAGGTCGAATATGTTGACTTGGGTGAGCGCCGCGAGCTGGACGGTGAGCGTGTGAGTTTGGGGCCGTGCTTGCGGAGAAGCAGGTGGTGGCAGGGACGTTGGTGGTCTTAAGATGACTTCCCGCAGGGCGGAGACTGCGGACAAGGAAGAGAGGTCAAAGAGGGATAGTGAGTCGGGAAAGATTAATGGGACAACACCGGTAGATGGAGGCAAGCCCGAGGAAGGGCGCAGACGACTGGGGCTCTGTGACATCCAAACTTTCGACGGTCGCGAGGATGGTGGATCCGGGAGCGGGGTCGGAGAACGAATATTTTGGGTGTGCCGCCCAGCTTATATAGCGGAGGTGAAAGGAGCCAACAAGGAGGGGTCGATGAAAACGGCGGATTTAGCTTTGGGGCCGCGACCGGTGGGCTTCTTCGAGAAGTCCAGGTGCAGCTCATGCAGAGTGGACCCTCGAGACTTGCCGAGTGCTTGGAGTGAATCGACATCTTCCGCCTCGGCAGAGTTCGGAAAGGAACTCGACGATATCGAGGCAAAGTCATCGTCGTCATCGCCCTCGCCGTTCTCGTGAGCGTAAAGTGATTCAGAGCTGTGATGTATGCGTTGGTCAACTGAGCTCGCACCCGCAGAAAGAAAAAAAAGCTTACTCCGAGTCATATGGGACGTAGGTCACGACCGCTTTGAGGTTCTCGTCCTGATCTACGATCGCGTGAATCTCGTGAAGTGCTTCGTATTCCTCATCGTCACTGTCCGGTTCGACCGTCACCAAACCCAAGGGGTCAGGCATCATGGCAGACATCACGATCTGCAAAGACGTGAAAGAACGCAGCCGGGTGACTGGGCGGAGATATTCCGGGAACGTGCGCCCGACGGGCATGATCAAGGTTTGAAGGCTTGGAGATTTGCCCAACGCCAGGGCTAGAGCTTCTGCGCGGGGATCTATAATATCGTTGGCCGACGCGTAGATATCGGCGCGGTAGGGAAAATCAAAGATTTCCTGCGGCAGCGTAAGAACTGGGTCGGTACGGAGGAAAGGATGAGCACACGCACTAGATGGTCCCACTTGGGAATATTCGCAAGTAGCTTATCGAAAAGCAGTGCGGTTTGCTTGTTTTTCTTGGGTTTCATGTCGCCAAAGTCATCCAGGAGACCGTCGAAGAGGATTACGCGCCGCGGGTTGATGAGCTCCAGCCCACTGCAGAACCCGCGGACATCGTCTGCGCCCCAAATGGAGAGGGAGAGGAACAAGTCGGTGATGCTGGGCGTGCGTTTGAGGATGCTCAGCATGACATTGCCAAAGCCGCCTTCCACCCTCAACTTGCGCACGAACGCCCCAAAATCCGGGTTCTTCTCGAGGACCTTCTCGAGCGCTACAGCCTGAGCGGTGGTACGAAGAATGACCACGTTATACAGGAGCGGTGTGGATACGCGCAGCCACGTCTTGCAGACCAAGAGGTATGTCGACGACGAGTAGCCCGGTTCCGAAAGCGCTTGCTCCGAGCGGTGAGAAAACACCTTGTCAGGGTGCTTGAGCAGGGGGGAAATGATCTCGGAGAGTATTTCGTCTGGAACCCGGGTTATGGCCATCGTGGCCATGGACGCGTCGCGCGTGAATGGCTGGAGGCAACAGGAGAAAGGCGTGATGGCTTTGTACTTGTTGAGTCATCACCAAATTGGGAAAAAAAAAGGACTCTAGTGCAGTGTCCTGAGGACATAATATGCCCAATTAGGCATAACCTAAGGGCACAGCCACACGGCGCTCCCTTCTGCTCGCTGGCACGACCACCGCCCGTCTCTCAACCTCAGCCTTCCCCAACTGCCAGTCCTCAATAGAAAGGAGAAGCCATCGTCCCTTCAAGTTCGTAGAGCCTAGATGGGCTCAAAACCTCCGCAAATTCAATATCAAGTCTTCAAGCCTCAAGCTGCCCCAAACCCCCCTCGCAGAGCCCGATGCCGCCATGCGTACCTCCGAGACATTCTCCCGCATCACCCCCATTGAAACCTGCGCTCGATGCGGTTCGATGCAGCGACGCTGCAGCGGCAACCGCGTCACCAACCTCATCCGTTACCCCGCGCCGTTTTCCCCCCCCTGCAGTGCCCGATGTCGCCCCGCGGTGCCGCCAGGGTGTTGCCCGAGCTCGACCCCATCGCCACCTGTGTTAGATGTGCTAGATACGACGATGCTGCGGCTGCGCGCTCATCACGACCGGGTCTGCACCCACCCACCCTGCGCCCCTTCCGCCCGCGCCACTACGCCCGATTTCGCCCCCGCAGCGCCTGCAAGGCGCTCCCCAACATCAACCCCATTGACGCCTGCCTTCGATACGACAGCCGCGACTGCGCGCCGCCACGACGGATGTTCACGCGCCGTGCCGCACCCTTCCGCCCCGCGCCGCCACTGTTCCACCTCGCCTCCCATCAAAACCTACGTTCTATCCGGCCGCCCTGAGACTATGCACCCGCCCCGACCGGGCCTCCTTCTCGGACAACACCAAATGTCGCATCGGCGATGCCGCAAGAATCAAGTTGCAATCTACCGCCGCCGTCAACGACACTGTCTGCCTGGGTTCTTGAATCTGTTGCTGATGTTGCTCATCCAACCCCTCCGCGTTCCCGCACGACCCAGCGCGCTCCCTCCGCCGCCGCGCAGATCTTCATCAAATTCGCTCAGGCAGGCTTTGCCGGTGGCTCGTCCAGTGGGTCCTTCTTCATTCTGCCCGTCCTAATTTGTTGCTAACACTCCATCCCAAGGTCTCGACCAGGTGCAGGCCAAGCGCTTATGGAGCTATTCGCCGGCCCTTGCTGGTGGAAATTTACTGTACTAAATCTTCGATAAAAATATGCTTTTGTCCTCTTAACTCCGTCGGAAACACAGAGAATATGCTGCCTTACATACCTGTAGAACGAAATTGCAAGGCTTGTATTAATTACTGGACGTTGAACAAAAAGGAAACAAAGAGAAAATGTGAACGACGTGAGGTTCGAACGCTGTAGAACCAAAACGGCTTTCAATCAAGGGCGCTGAGCTTACAACTAAGTCATCGACGCTTTTTCATCTCCCCGCCAATTACCCCCTCCCTCACCGATTATTTGAATAGGATTCTATTCAAATACTCCTCGGGACATAACACCAGAGTCAAAAAAAGGTAACACCAGGTGAGGTTCGCGAGTTGCCACAATTGTGATGGTCAACTGACACGCGCTCGCAACCTCATACAATCGTCAAAAAATCATTATATCATGCCCGCGATCCACTCACAATCGTCGCAAGGACATCGTCTGAGCTCACGATAATTGTGGGTGTTCGCAAGCCCTTTTCTGGCCAGGCAACTCTTGCCTACTGCCAGTAGGTAAATGTCAAACTTTTTGTACGGCTATGAAATAGTGCCATCGTCGAAGCCCTTCCCTTCACTCTTTTCGGATAGCGAAACGGGGAAACAATTTTTTTTCTTGTGCGGAAAACTCTGTGAAGTGCTTCAAACTCCGATGATGGGTCCGTGCGCATCAAGGACGCGTGTTACGAATTTGACAGCTGGTTTTGATCCCCCTTCTTTCCTTCCCACCACGACGACGCACCAGCGATCCCGCTCTCCGTTGCTCTACCGTCCTCCACCAAAGCTGAACCCGCCTACAAATCGTCTCAAAACCATAAACTATCCGCTGCAACAGTCTCCTACTGGAAGCCACCCAGCAACAACAGGCCTTCGACGGCCGTCGATCGAAGTGTCGCAACGCCTCAAGTCTTTCCAAACTGACCATCCTCTTCAAACAATCTCCAAACCAATCTCCGAACACAGTCCGCTGCATCTCCATAATCCACATCTCAAGCCGGGCAAGTCGTCTCAACACGCAAAACCATCGCCTGTCGTCTCATCAGTCTAGTCGACTTCAAATTGGACTTCGAGCGGACACGCAAGTTTCCGAGGCCATGCCGCGCCCAGGTCCCGCTTTCCCGTTGAGGCTCCCTCCCCGCTCTTCCCTCCGCGCCCCCACCCTCAATCCAGGCAGGTCGCCTCCGAGTCAGACGCCCATGTTCACCCTACGCTCGTGCGTTTCTCCCTCCCTCCCTCCCCTCCACCACAAGCACTAACTGCGTGCCCTTAGTGGCCCGTTCACTCCGAGCATCGTCGGCCCCTCTGCATGTGCATGCTCCCCTAGCCCGCGCACGGGATGGATGGGACTGGGTGCCGATGCGATGGTTATTTTCGTTCGAGTAGTCGTCGAGTTTGTCTGTTGTAGTGCCCATATGACCACCTTCTATTCTTTTGTCTGCTGGGACCCATCCGCCGAGTATAAAACTGCAGATACGAACATCCTCCCAACATAGAAGAAATATCGGAAGGGCATGTATGCCTTTCTATGCGCTTGCGAAACTGACGAGATCCACAATGGATTGTGAGGACCGTGAGTCCCACACATGCAGAGTTTCGGTTTTGAGGATTGTGAGGATTGTGGCGATCACAATCGCATATAAGCCCTCGCGCACAATTTCCGAATTTGGTGATGTTGTCCAATAACGTGGTCCGGCCGAAGTGGTAAGCGCTTCGGCGGTGGTTTGGCGCTTAAACTTTCGAAATATTGTTTCCCAGTCCTCTGGATATTCGGCGCTCGGTCCCAAAAACCTTCGGGGTG
Organism: Mycena filopes; assembly: GCA_029281495.1. Classification (NCBI taxonomy): domain Eukaryota; kingdom Fungi; phylum Basidiomycota; class Agaricomycetes; order Agaricales; family Mycenaceae; genus Mycena; species Mycena filopes. Next base: position 20,730 of record JARIHR010000187.1, on the reverse strand, counting down.
ATAACGGGTTCTTGCGACAGAATTTAGCTCATGCAAACGACTGTCGGGTGTTCAAGCTGAACCAGCTTCGAGGTTCACATGAATTTCTCAACCCAAGTTCAAGATCGAAAAATGGCAGAACGTCTATTAGATTCGAGGCGTGTATGCTATGGCTTTAGAGAAGGAAAGGAAGCGATAAACGAAAGGTACAGAGGCGGAAACTAACAGGGAGAAGTAAAGAAAGTGTCCTCTTTCAAGCTTGCGTATCGTTATCCGGATTGCTCACCCCCGGCTTATACGTGGGCCGCGTCCCAATAACAGTCGCGCTCTGCCCCGTCGACACCGTATGCGTGCCCGTGCCAGTGCCCGTCTCCCCCATAATGATCCCCATGCGCTCAATTACCTCGCCGATGGTGGAGCCGGTGCCGCTGTCCCGCGCGCGTGCGCCGTCGTGTTGGAGTCGTACGACCGCTGCGAGTCGACGGAGCCGCCCTTCTCGGGCCGCGCACGGTGCCCCGGCGCGAAGCGCGGCGACGGCGACGGTGACGGTGATGCGTCCCCAGGCTCGGGCGACTCCGCGCTGTACGGCGGGGGGTTCAGGCGCGTGCGCTCGCTACCGCTGCTGCCATCCGCCGACGCCATGCCGAGGGCCATGAACGTCGCAGCGGGCCCCTGCTCGTGGTTATTGTACGTCGTCGTCAGCGTCGTCTCCGACGCCTTGCGCGTCATGCCCGGCGGGGGCGGCGAGGTGGACGCCGCGCGGAGCGTGTACGGCTCGACGTAGTCCTCGCGGTTGACCATCTGCACGGGCGAGAGCGGCGGGGACAACCCCGCGGGGGACGTGTAGCCCGAGCCGTACGGGAGCGAGTGCGCGCTCCCCGTCCGGGTGTGGATCGTGTTGCTTGTGGTGTAGATCGTGCCCGCGCGGTGGACGACGGACATGCTCTGCGGGCTGGGGAACGATTTGCCGGAGACGTCCGAGGTGGAGCGGCCGTGGATTTGCGGGCGGATGAACGGGCGGGTGCCGGTGTCTTCGTTGCCGTCCTGGGTGCGTTTGCGGAGCCACCAGAAGGCAATGGCAGCGCCGAGCGCGAGGACGGCGAGGCCGCCGATGACGCCGCCTACGATGGCGCCGACGGGGTTTTCTTCTTATGCTTGCTATCCGGGGGGGTCTGGCCTTGGACGTAGTCCGGCTTGTTCTCTTGCGCGAGGAGCTTGGCTTGCGCTGGGTCAAAGCGCGCGTTGTTCCAAGTGCGTGCTAAATGAAATCAGCATGCGGTTTTGAGCACTTTGAAATGTGGCAACATACGATTCGTGCCCGCCCAAAACGGAATCGCCGTCCCCGAGGGAAGAGTAACGTTCGAAGGAAAGTAGCTGCGTAGGATAGATGGTTAATGCTAGCACGGTTAGGGCTGGTTCAAATTTACGTGTCTGTTTCAAAACTGGCACATTGTCCGGAATAACCCGCCCAACTGTTGCGACAATATTAGCGGGCGGGACAAGATAGAACGGGCTGGGGAAGCTCACTTGTTCACCGATGAGTCGAGGCCCTGGCACTCGGTACATGCGCTGATAAGGTTGTACGCCGCCCACGAACTGCAGGGAGACGCTCAGAAAATGGTCCCCACGTTCAGCAGCTGGTCGATCTCACTCACCAAGTACAAAGATTTGCCGTGGTGGAATTGGGATTGTCGTACTGATCCCCCTTTGGCAGCGCAACCACATCCCAGTCTGCACGCAAGTCAGGCGAAGGCAGGTAGCAGCCCACAAATGGTACGCACTGCCATTAAAACACGAGCCCCAGACTTTGGCGGTAAGCAGACAAGGTGTATCCCCCCGCGAGTTGGACGCCCAGTTGTAGTCGTCGCTGCATTGAGCCTGCGTTTGCGCGACACGGGGAAAAGCCTGTGTGGCAAGGGCCGAGGCGCCGAAGAGAGATAACAGGCACAACGGCCCTGAGAAAGCGGCGCGTCTAGTCATGAAGGTCGTGCTGGAGAGACCGAGGAAGAGAGCGGAATAGGTTGTCGTGAAGCGGTCTTGGGGGCAAAGTGAAAGGAAGAAAGCCGCCTCGGTTTGTGTGGCCAGGCACCAAATACCCGCTGACCCCGTGGGCGCTCCGTACCGGTGAAACCGAAATAAGCTGTACTGATGAACATCATTCCATATAACCGGAAACGGGGTTCCATACGAGAACATAGACAGTCTCGCAGCCTCGAAGTCGACTCAGAACATCAGACAGATTCACGACAGATGAGGTCCAAGATGTCTGCAGTTAGGGGGGCGTTAACCGGGCCTGGAGGCAGTAATACACACAAAATAGAGATGTTACCAAAGGTGACGTTGTTGGCGGATCGCGTTTGGGCTAGACCGGGCGCATCGATATTTGGAAAAGGGCGCGTGTGGACGCGGATAATCTCTGGAGGTTTCAAATTTGGGAGAAACTTGGGAGGTTCTCTGTCAACCGAACGCGTTAACAGATAACAGAGAACAGAGTGAATGGAATGGCAATGGAATGGAATCCTTGGAGTTGCAAGAGAAAGAAGACTCCAAGGTGTTGTTGAGCGCGCACGAGAAAACCGTTCATCATTCACCGTCAGGCTGTTCGCCGCCACTGCCCCATGCCTCGTTCGCCGTTCGCGGTTCCATTCGGTGCGCGCTCCTGAAACGCGGAAACACGAAAATTAATTACAGTTTGCACCCTCTGCACCCCTCGGCCTCGGTCTCCATGCAGTGTAAGGCGTTTAGCGGCCTCATGCGCAGTGGCGACGAACAGCGGCCTCATCGCCCGTCGGGGCCCCGGGCGCCTCATGAACCCCGGGGCCCGGGCCCTTTCTACTCGAAGTCTGATGAGGGGCGCTTGAAGTCGGGTTCTCCAAGTTTTTGAAGGCTTGAATGCAGTGGAAGTCAACAGAAGAACGTTGGGGAAGGAAGCAGAGAAAGTCGGCTGGTCGGCAAAGATGATTACCAATAGGTCATGTGACTGTCGCGTCGCGTTCAACGTGGCAAACACGGACAACTTGAACCATCTCGTTGCCTTTGGTATTCGCATGCACCCACAGCACATCCATCCAACTCGGCTGCATTGGCTGTATGTATTCAAGAGCGCTTTGAGGAACATCAGCTCGAAGTTCCTCGATAAGTATTCGCGGATCCAGAGCATTCAAGTTCGAACCTGGGAAGAGATCCAAGGTTGAAGGTGAACCAATTTTTCAACACCGCCTGCGTCGGCCGTACGGGTTGCCGGTGCTTCTTTTACATCGCATGGGAGGGGGTATAAGGCGGGACTTCGCTGTATGTTGGTACCGTCGGACAGAGATAGAACCACGCGTCTCGTAAGGGATCCTACCTTGTAACTGCTCCTACCTAGACTCGGAGCACGAGGTGCGGGTAGAGTGACGAAAGTGGCCTTCACCGCCAGTATCATGTTCGCATTCCAGGCTACTGCGGATTCCCCCAACAACTCACTCGGCAGCAGCCGCGGTTGAAGGCGCAAATGCCGCGAGCAGCGCAGCCGTCCACCCATCACGCCCCGACCTCCCTCGACACAATCGCCTGCTCGATATGCACAAACTCCCCCGTCGCACTCCCCGCCCCCGCCGCCTCGCCGCACACCTTCGCCTCCGCAACCCCGTTCACCAATCTCCCAAACACATTGTCCGTTGCAGTCAAACTGCACGCGCTGTCCGACGGGAGCGACATGGTCCATGCGGGGAACGCCGCCGTGAGGTGGGTTTTGAGTCTTTTTAGGGGGCGGTCGACGGTGTCAGTGTACCAGGCTATCGAAGCGCTGCTTCGACCTATATGTGGAGAGCGGTGAGAGTGGTGAGAGACGTAGGTCGGCTGACTACTGGCTGCATACATACCTATTCCGCTGGACAGAAACATCGTGTCTGTCGGGCATGAGCTCGCACCCTTGCCGTGCATTTGTATGAAAGCGCATGACGGCGCGGGACACCCGTCCTTGGCGTGCTGCCACACCCGGATGGTTTTGCTCGCCGAGAAGAAGGGCTCTGCCTAGACTCCATCCATTCGTTCGTTCAACTCGATTCAGAGTGGCACATAATGAAAGAAGCACCGAAGCACCCACCGTGTCGTGCGCGGGGTCGGTCTTGTAGTACACGGTTGTATTGGAGGACGGAAGAACGCAATCCGACGGCGCTAGGTTGGCCGTACGAATCCGTCCGGAGATCAGGAGACTGCGGGCGCCGGTGGATTTGATTAACGCGCCCGCCTGCTCGGGGTGAATAGATCGTAGGCGGGATGCGGAGCTGCGAGGTGGATGTCGCGCAGGACGGCTTTTTGGGTGGCGGGGACGACGAAGAGGCCCCATCCTTTCGAATACAGCCCGTCGACGGAGGTGGTTTCGGAGCCGACGCAGTATTGGGCGCCGGCCGCGTCGGTGAACAGAGAAACGTCGTAAATGTCTGCGATAGCTGGCGGGACGACGAGGGAGGTGCAGTTTCCATCCACGGAGAGCAGGGCGGAGACGAGGTCTTCCAGCCCTCGAGTTGGTCGGCAGTTGGTTGAGCAGCAGCGTATGTTTCGTCCGTGTAATAGCCCTCCGATACAGTGTACGCGTCAAACATTGGACGGCGTCCTCCAGAGTGGAGGTGGTGTTTTGGACGCAAGCTATTTGCGCAGAGGGGTTGCGCGCAGTTGGCGAAGTGAGGCTAGTATTTCTAGCCCCCGCGCGCAGTTTCCAGGGCAACATGAGGAGGGGAGGATGTGGTCGCTGCTTAAAAATCGCGAATCAAAGATGGCACTGCAAACGGAGATGTTATGTAATCTCCGAGTACATAGTGAAATCGCCACAAACAAGAGGAATTGCGGAAGGACGAGATCTGGGGACGGTGCAGACTTGCGAGGAAGACTGCAACGAAATTACAGGAATATTTCCTCAGATAGCCAGCGCTGTAAAACCTTTCCAAGCTTGTCGCGTCGCGTGGAACCCAAGGTTGGAAACGTAAAATCAAGCCTTTATGTTACACACCCCGACAATGGCCGAACTTCGGCGCAGCTGAGCCGCAGTCTCATTTTCAAGGTATCAGATTGTGATCCGGCCCTGCTGAAATCCAGGCTGATTTGCTAAGTATAATAAAAGCCTTCGGAGCGTCCGAAATCTGAAGAATAAGTTGAGGTCTCAGTACGACTGATATCTCAAATTTCAGGCCAAATTTCAGTCCAGCTCAAATGCAGAATTTCGGTGTTGGTTTCAGTGCGAGCCGAAACCTAACATTTCGGTAGAGCCGAAATGGGATGTTAGCGGGTTCGGCCCGATTTCAACCCAACCGAAATGCCACGTTTCGGCGCGGTTTCGGCACTGACTGAAACAATTAGTTTTGGTGCGATTCGAAACGAGAGCCGATACTTGAGGTATCACATAGATTTCAGTTGTCCTGAATCCCATACTCATTCTTTGTCTTTCAAATGTTCTGAATCTCCTTCCAATATTTGGCAAATCAACTTGCATTTCAGCACAGTTGAATCTCAATCCGAAACCTTGGGAATAAGATTGCAGTTCGGCCGCGCCGAAATTCGGTGATCACCCATGTGACACGCCTGCACCGCCAAGGTGCGCAAAGACCGATTCAGTTTCAACATGCCGCACTCTGTAGAAAAATGTTGGGCGACTGAATACAAAAGGGTACTGTAGCAACAACTACACGCTAGTTATGAGGATCGTGAGCAAGCAAAGGGACCTGAATGGAACAATCTATGGATTTCTTGTTGAGAGTGACGGGAAGGGCCTGTCGGAATGGAATTAACAAAGTACGCGTCAACTGAAGAGGAATTCTTGCGATAGTCCGGATACGGTGGGACTTGGGGAGAGCATTGGTTGCAAGGACAGCGACTCCGTGCAGCCCCATCGTCAGGTCTACGTGCGTTCGGTATCAGTATTATCATAAGTGAAGGAAGGGGAGCGCGCAAGGAGGCGAACATACGTTGGTTCGGAATTACTCCAAAGTTCATCTTCGTTGGCGATCTCATCCAGCTGCGCCAACCATGTGTTGAAGTCGAGGGAATGCACATTCGGATTACCCTCAAGCTCGTGGTCCGCGATACTCGACACTGTGGGACACGACCTGAGTATCGATGCGATACACGAACGATATCGAACTCGCCGTTATCTGGTTCAATAGCCAAGAAAGGACTGATTGGGGAGGGAAGGCCGGCAGGGGGTGGCGGGTCGTCATCAGCCTGAAATTGCTTCAACTCCGGAAGTTCATCGAATTGGCTGCGCAGCTCGGCATCCATGCCAGCCGCAAGGGACTCTTGCAAGTCATCGTTAGACGTATGAACTGCGGATCGTTTTTCAGTAAGGTTATCGCGACAGAGTGAACGATACGTGTACTTGCACAAACTCTCGAACAATTCCTCGTCGTCGCGGCGGTCGAAGACTGTGAAATCCAGCGACGGGCTGAGAGAAGGCGGTTCCCGAGGTTGTTCCGTCGATGGCTCTCCGTCACCGAACGCCGCATACTGCTCCTGCAGAGCCTCTCGGCGCTGGGTTTCGTCGGCGAGCTGATTCAGGATGGCGTCGAGACTACTCTCCAGGTCGGCGCCGACGGAATCTCGCCAGTCCGAACTGGGCGATTCAGGCGGGCTCGGCAACGTGGCGACATCGATATCACGGAAGGTTCTTTGAGGTTCCTCTGGCTCAACTTGGGAAGATTACGCGCACTGCGTCGTGGGGCGCCGGAAAGCAAGCTGTACTGGGTTTTTTTCCTCGGAGGTGGGTCGTCCGGGTCCGCAGACGAACTACTCTTGGCCTGATCATTGAGGAGGGACCGCGGGGACATGAGCACATAATCCATGACCATGCGTTTGCGTTTGAGTGGCGATTGGGCGGTCGCCGTCGTCGGCGAAATGCCCTCCCAGTCCATCAGGGTGTCATCGTCCGACAAAGGGTCAGTAGGTTCGGAGGCGCCACGGTGGCGTTGAAGAGTGAGTGGCGCAATTCCAGCAGCAGACGACACTGAAACATAACAGAAATGAGATTTTGGCGCGGGGTAACTGGTGCTACAGACCTTCAGACTCTCCGGTAGCCAAACGGGGAGGTTTAGGTGGCATTTGGATTCGGAACCTTTCGCGGGAAGATGGTGGCGTTAGCAGTGGGCACAGTCGGTGGAAACTCTATGATGAGACGGAATACTGTTGTTGTGGAGAAGACCACCGTCTCCCCAAGGGAAATCGGTTGGCGCGGTGGCGGCACCGTGGTGGAAGAAGGGAGGCTTGTGACGAAGCGTGACCCAGTTGATTTACGGAGATAACAAAGCGTGCGAGTTTCTGCCGCGAGTCTTGCGTTCATCATGTAGGTCAATAATCCAAGTTGGACCGTTGATAAATGCCACAGTGGATAAGATAACTTCGCGGAGGGGGAAGCGATTGCTTTGCGCCCAGGAGCTACACCGAAAGTTCGTGTTGCTCGAAATTGGCGAGAAGTTTGCGCTGCAGCCATCTCATGGCTGAAGGCTGCAAAAAATTGACCATTCTGCGAGAGTCTGACTCAGTCCCTTCCGCTCCCTGGGCGTCATATTGACGCCATGGAAGGTCTGTATAAGACCTGAAAAGGCCCAACATCAGCCATCGGACAGTGGCTCGAATGGCTCTGCGTAAACTCTGTATTGATTGCTATGTTGCAATCCTCTAACGGTAACCCTGGAGTCGGTGGCTGGACTGGACGTCAATGTGAGTCCGCAATGAGTTTCCTCCATTTTGGTGTGGCCACAACTCCCTGTTTGCGTCCGTGGCGGCGGTCCTTGTGAGGATATCCTTAATCAACCTGAGGTAAATTGACGCTGAGAGAAATATAGTACTGGGTCTGTGAACATGCATCTCTGGAGGTCTAGAGCCCCCGAGTTTTGTACAAGGCATAACTGACTGAAAAGCTCGGCGCGTTGTAATGAAATCGAACACCGCCGAGATGCCCGACAAACTTCCCACGGTTCCTCTTTATCTGTCATCCCCTGCAAACACTTGTCGTTGCAGCAGCAGCAGCTCTTCATAGACACAATCTATCCCTCGCTGATAGTAGGGTATAAATTGGCCACGATCAGGCAACACGCCGCGTCGAATCCGATTCAGATATTGGAACGAGCAATTTATATATATGTTAAGTGCAGTACAACAAAAAATACCGGCAGCAAAGTCGAAGTGTATACAGAATCGAATACGCGTTCAAAGCCGTCGTCGAGTAACGCCAAATCTCTCTCCGAAAACCACCGCGAACGTGAAAGTGGATGAATGAATGAATATTTTGCTGGGGTGCGTGGTACAAATGTCGATGCGAATACGAGATAATAGCCTGGGCCTTGTGTCAGTGAGCTCGAGACGGTACGAAGGATAAATCGGGTGAAGGACGACGCACGAATCAGTTAGGAAGTACACTTGGGATTGGGATTTCAGGCAACGACGCAGCTCCCGCTCGAGCCAGTGCCGCTGTCCTCGTTGACCGGAGCGGCGGTGAGATCATCTTCTCTGCAGACGACGCAGCTGCCACTCGAGCCTGTGCCGCTGTCGTCGTTCATGGGCGGGAGGGCGATCTCCTCAGTCTTCCTCGGGTGGGTAGCAGTGATGGTGGTGAAGGCGTCCATTTAATGTGGAGAGGAGGGAGGATGGACAGAAGCTTTGGGGGTGCAAAGGTGGTGGGCCGACGCGGGCTTGAGTCCAAGGGATCTTCTGGGGGCTTTTATACATACAGCTTGGGTGGGCAACTGATTATAAATACCATATATTTGGAGAACAATACGCGGGCCTGCGCTTGGGCCGTTGTATTTCGTCAACAAAAAGGACGACGATCGGACGATGATCGTCGTGCATATATGGGAAGTGCGTCCCAGGCCGCACAAAAGAGAGCCGACGGCTATCGAGATTGGATGAGAATTGTGGGCGTGAGTTGAGTGACGAGTCAGATCAAAGCGACGACACGATCCTTGCCTGCGAACTTGAGAGAGCGGCTGGAAAAACTCTAATGCGGGCCTGGATAGGAAGTCAAGATTTGGGGAGACTAAGGTCCTGCCGGCAGCGGCGTATACAAATTGCGTATGCAAATGGCGGCCCTTGACTCGACGGGAAAGACAATAGAAAGATCATTTGATGATAAAGTGAGGGCACCGTCGATCGTGAATGCCCTAGAAAGATAATAAAATTCTCACTGGGAGTATGACTGACGGCAGGCCCCAGCGGGAGCACGCACACCAACCGCGGTGTTATTGGGCTTCAATTTGTCCGCTTTGAAACAGGAAAAGCATGGTTATATTCGGTTCAGAACATGTGGGAGGGGCTTTCTAGTGTATAACTATGAGAAGCGCTCTGGGAATCACTGTTGAGTCAAGCTGAAGAGAAGGAAAGACCGGGTGGACGTACTGAATTGGCGTCGAAACCCATATTGAAACCCTTTAGGCCTTGGATTTCAACTCTACAGCCCTGCGCAGTCAGGGTCTTGAACATGCAAACACCTCATCGTCAACCGGCGTTGGCTGCGGAAGAGTAAACCGGAACGACTCGAGCCGCGCACAAGCCTCTTCCGCTCCTTGCCTCGAAGCCACCATTTGGCCATGGCAGCGTAGGGGACGTCGACCAGGCGCGAAGACATCGAGAGGTTGCGCAGATTCGGGAGCACTCCCAAACTGCTATGCATCCTCACAAGAAGGTATCGAATTGTTCAGAGTCCAAGCGAGGTCGGTGAGATGGATTTCGGTAGGTGTCCGGACCTCGTCGATGATGATCGTTTGAGAGATAGACTGGGCGAGCGCAATGACATCGAGGCCAGGGAGCAGCTTGAGCGGGTGAGAAGCGCGAAGAGCTCGTCGACGAATTCGTCGGAGAATACCCCAAGATCGAGATGCCGAAGAGCTGGCAGGACGAGAGGGTCCAGGAGTGCACTATCATGCACTTGACAACCGTCTTCGCCGTGTAATTTGAGTGTGTGAAGGTGATGATGCAGGGTCAGCGTCGTCTCGGGCACTTCGAAGTCGAAGGCCCCACGCTCGAGGTGAAGTATCTGAAGCTGCGGCGTGCGTTCCAGAATATCCGAGTACGCCGCAGCGCCATCTCGCCCGAGTCCCAGAGTGGTGAGCTGGCCCCACGGCAGCTGAACGAGCGAAATGGCTCGCCTGTTACATGTGCTTCGCGAAGGAGGGGCGCCTCAGAGAAGACAGATTTCATCGCTGTCGGCACCACGCCAGGCCAATTTAATCCGCATTTCGAGGTTGGGTATGCGCCCTTGAATCGGCCAGCCAAGTCGGTGGGATACCTCAATCGCGAGGAGAAGTCGCAGGCCAAACTCCTCCATCGCGTGGAATGTGGGATGGGCAGCGGTCACCTGCTATCGCTCTCCGTCATGTCCACCTCCAGCAATTGACCTCCCGCGCGGAACCCACCCCAGCAGGCCTTCCAACCTCGAATGTGATGGAAGTCGACGGTGGCAATTTGGAGGCGAGACCATATTGGCTGCAGGTCGAGGGCAACGGCACGCCACTGTTTGCAGACACTGGCCAAGCAAGGGGAGCGCAAAGACTCCCTGGCTGACCGGCAGAAATCTCCGCCCAGTCGACACACCGCAGGAAGATCTCGGCGGTGATTTCCACAGGGATGGTGAGAATGGGATAGACGATGGAGTTGAGGGCGTCCACTATGGGTTTGCGCGCTACTGCAAGCTCTTCGACGCGGGCACGAAGGGCTGCCAGTTCGGCGTCAATTTCTGCGAGGGCGGAACGGAGGGATGTGGGCGAGGATAGCGGTGGTTCGCTGCCGCGAGGAATCATGGCGAGGGCCCAGGATCCTGGAGGGTCGTGGTGGTCGAGTGCAAAGGCTATGGATTACGTGATCCATCGGCCGACTCGGCCGAGTTCGACTTCCACCTTTCGAAGAATCAATAAACTGGAATCCTATATGAGCATAGGCCCTCGCTTGTCATAGCCTCTACCCGGTCGGACGCTGTCATCTCTCTCGAAAGGGAGGAGGACATTGTTTAGTCACAATCGAATTACTTACGGCTCCTTTGTATTTTGAACCAAAGTATTAACTGGCGCATTTTCCTTCGGTGGATAGAAAGCTCTCGTGTATCCGATTCTTATTCAATCAATCCTCACGATCTAATATTTTCCTGTCGCTATTTTGCGCCCTGGTCGCCGGATTCGAAGCGAAACTCCTCCTCGAGCTTGACGCCCTCGATCTCGATGGGTTGCGCTCCTATGTATTCGTGATTGTAAAACCGACCCGAGGAGAGAATGAAATCCAAACACACCTAGCATAACGGAATAGAGTTTTGCCCATCCTGGTCTCATTCCGCCAAGTGTGCATGGTGCCCGCTGGACAACCGTGTCTCCTTCAGTCAGAGTCACTCTTTCCTTCCTCCAACTCCAGAACGACAGTTCCTTTAACCACGACGGCGTAGTCCAGCGTCACTGTCCTGTGCATTGGCTAGAGCTCCGGGTTTGAGCTTCGTACCCCGGAAAGTTGAAAGTCACGCACCGAAACGTCTCCAGGCGGGAGATCCCACACCGGAAGGTCGATCCCATGCGCTGACGAGCTCCGGGTGCGTCTTTATCTCGTCCACCCATTTCCCCTCGATATCTCGGTGTCAATGACCGCAGGCGATCGCAGTGTAATGCAAATCGTGCACACGCTGGACTGTCTCGTTGCCAACGGTCGCGCTGGCTCGACGTTGTCTGCGATAACGGTGGACCTTCCGGCAGAGGTGTGGCCGGTTACGACGCGCCGAATCGGGGGGAATGGAGCCTTGGTGGTGGACATGAGAGGCGGAGTTAAGGAAGGACCAGGTGAGGGACAATTCGAACAGGCGGAATATAAGTACATGATATAGGTCATAAGCATAATTATCACGTCGGAAAGCGAACCGGCGGATAAACCTCAACAATGTTCCAGAACGGAGCCCATACGCCGCAATGTGCGTGAGCGCCGACTGGTAATTCCAACAACCTTCTGTATGCCGAGGGCGGCTTCCCTCGCGGCTAGCCTCCCCAGTTCCGTTTTCAAACCGCATCCGAATCGACTTCAACCAAAGTTGAATGTGACACTAGATCACGTAGGCCCTTGCGAGTCCATGGACTATACTGTCGGGGGCACAATTCTTCCACAAGGGTTGAGGATATCATAGTCAAACGGCGATTTGTGTTTTGAACCATACTGGGGCGCTTTCCCTACAAGATTCAAAGCTTCTGTTCCAACTTCCCAACCAGTCTAACTCGGTTCATATTTTGCCTCGTCTCGCCGGAATCACGCGACGCGGAACTCTTCCTTCAACTTGACGCCCTCGATCTCGATGGGTTGTGCTCCTAGTTATAAGGGAAATCAAGCCAAGAGAAAGGAGATCGCAACACCTAGCATAACGAAATACACCCTTGCCCACTCGGTAGTCTCATTCCTCCAGGTGTGCATGGTGCCTCGCTGGACGACCGTATCTCCTTCATTGAGCGTCACCCTTTCGCCTTCCTCCAATTCCAGGATAACTGATCCCTTGGACACAATGGCGTAGTCCACGGTCACCGTCCTGTGCATCGGCTGGAGGCAGTGGAACACAGGCTGAGTATTTATCCGCAAGCCAAATGGGATTCCAAGTCAGTACGCACCGAAACATTTCCTGGCGGGACATCCCAGCACCGGAAGGTCGATCCCATCGGGCTCACCAGTTCCGGGTGCGCCTTTATCTCGTCGACCCATTCCCCGTCGCTATCTCACTATCAATGACCGCAGGCGACCCCGCGGTGTATGCAAGTCGTGCACGCGGTGGACTGGCTCGTTGCGCCAAGGTCGCGCTGGATCGGCGGTATCGCGATAATGGTGGACTTCCCGGCGGAAGTGTGGCCAGTGACGAGGCGGCGAACTGGGGGGAATGGCGCCTTTGTGGAGGCCATGAGAGACGGAGTCAAGGAAGGACCGGTCATGTGTTGAAGTTCTGGATGCCGAGGACGGCTTTGAGCGCTGTGTTGAATACTACGGCGGGCACTGGAAAGGCAAATCGAGGATCGGTACTCTGGGTATTGGAGCCGGACCGACCAGACACGGCCTCGACCCCCAGATCCCTTTGCAAGGATGGTTCAAACTGCAAAGTGTCTGTGTTTGGTTCCACATCATCATCATCAATCATCATTTTCGGCTTGTTCCTGGCCCCTTCGGTCGATCTTGCTCTTCTCGCTCGGACGCCTTAGCTTGTGGTCTCGGACGGTCAAGCTCTCGTGCTAGGGGGACGTGATTCCGAGTCCTGTCCACCACTGGGTCTCCGACTCACACTGGTCGCTACGCTGACAGGCCGCCCGCACCGCTGGCAGAAGGTACTGGACCTGACTGCCAATGCCTTGGCCGATGGTTCCGAGCCACCGGACGCGAGCTATCCTCTTCCTCCTCGCCTGTCTGCTGGCCCACCCGTTTATTCTGGTCAGCCATGTGGACTTTCAAGTTACCCAAACAGACGCGCTTTCTTTCCATTGGCTTCAAATTTTCGACAAGACGACCTTACTGGGTCCCGATAGGAGATCGACTTAAAGCCGCCGGAGTGTCATTTCGCCGTCGAGCAGGAGCCCTGTGGTGCCGAGACGGTCCCGCTGCCTCAAGTATCGTCAACAGCGTTTCACATTCTTGGGGTCCATCCAAAGCCTCATCCGCAACCGACATTCCGACCATTGAAGCTGCTCACACTGCCCACTGAACCCATCGACCGGAGCTGGCATCCTTGCCATCCCGAATAGCCCGATTTAATCGAACCGAACTGGATGCATCCTTCAACGCTTTGAGTCCGCAGCGCATCCCATTTTCCCGATACGAACCCCGAGACGTCCTGTGTACCGGCGAAACACTCGACGTCACTCCCAAAGGTCGTTACTGGGGCCCGTGCATTACTCGCTAACGCCGGATGCGTATAAAAACCCAACTCCTCAACTCGTCCTTCACCTGCCAGCCTGAAATGCGATCCCCTCTGCCTTGTCTCCCTCGTCCTTGCGGGCAATGCACTCGCGGCTCCCTCATTTCAGCTGATGCTCGGCGCCTTGAAGCAATTCGAGATGGTATGTAATCCACCCATTGCGTGGCCGCCTCGTCTGATGGGGGTAGGATTTTGGCTACCCACGGAACGTAGCGGTCACGAAGTCTATCAACTACACGGGTTTGCGGAAGGTGCGTGCACTGCCCGCCGCGCCTTGGAGGGTTTCTCCAACCAACAATCCGCAGATATCGTTGGCCGGGTGGACGTCACGACGACGTTTGTCGGTAAGCTCTGAATGGAGGCCGCAGGATGGTTGACTGCTCCACCTAGGTCGCGAGCTCAACACTGAAGTACGTCTGATACCCGTGAGTTCGAAACTAAGATGATGATTTGGCAGTATATCTTCGGTGCGTTGTTATACCCACACCCCATATGTCACGGAAGCCACTAACTCTCCGCCGTCCGGTAGGTCTATTGCTCAATTGGCAACAACCACGTCGACACCTCTCATCGGGATACCGCTCACAAGCACGTTGACGTATGCGTTCATAGTCGGTACCTTCCTGGGTGTTCTAATCATTCGTACCGACAGGGACATTGTGGTGCAAGGCAATTTGGTCATCGCGACGACCCTGCGCGAATTCAACTGGACTGGCGAGTGAAATCCCCATCTTCAAGGTGGACTGTGTGATTGACGGCCATTCCATCCAGTGGGCATCTTTCCCACCGTGTGGGAACTCAAGTTCTGTGAGTCTGGTATTTTGGGCTGACCTTCTAATTTATTCATGTCGCCATGTCAATCCAGTGTTCAACGACGAAGTCATCCATCCCCCCTCCTCATGCATCCCGCACCTACTAAATGCAACTGTGCAGGGCCAAATAACTCAATACGACGCCATCCTCTTCCGCGCCAGCGCCTCTTCGCGGACGTGTGGCCCAAGCGCGAAGCACCTCCGCCGCGAGCTCAACCTCCCCAAGCACACCCCCACCACCGAGGTCCTGCACATCCGCGCCGCGATCGACATCTGCACCGCGCAGGAGAAGTACTGCGTGGGCGCGAACAAGCAGTATGAGTCGCGCAAGGCGTGTTGGATTTCGTGTTGCACAAGATTCCGTTTGGGGAGATATGGCAGGGCGGGGAGGATACGGCGTTTTGTCGCTATGTGCATACCCCGATGGTGCGTCTTTCCGGTTTCCTTCGACGACTGAGTGACTGTTCAAAACCTACGTAGCTCCCGCTCCGCCCGGCTGTACACTGCCCACACGTCGGCCCATCAGGTGGGATATGTGCATCAAGCGTTCAGTGAGTCCCAGCATCTTTTCCTCGCGGCGCCATAGACTGACTCAATCTCAACTAGTACGCGAACATGATTGAGGACCCATTCGCGCAATCTGTGAGCTCCCTCCCTCTCTCACGACCTCTATTTGCTTAACACCATTGACGATTCAGTTCACGCCCTACCTGGAAACTTGACGCTGGCGGACCTCGCTGCGATGGACCCCAAGTGATCTGTGACCTGGTCACCAGTTCATTCCATACACCGATACAGATATCAACCTATCGCTCTTTAGAGTAGAGAGGATTCTTCATATACATGCGACTTTGCTTTTGAAGCATGTTTGTAAGATGTGCCCGAATCACTGGAAGAATCTGCCGAGCCCAGATGATGGGGGTGCCCACGAAAAATCATCTGAAACAGGTTTGAACATGAATGAGCTTCCGGACGTGGGACCCATGCCAAATTTCTTCCGGGGATTGCCGGCATTCCATCATCAATCTCAGACTTGCTTCCGACCACCATCTTGTGTACAAACTCAGACAAACTCCCTCCCTGACGCCCTGAACTCCAATGACTGGCCCACTCATCCCGCCCACAGTGCGGATGAAACACTCTCGAGCGCCTTAAGTCCCCCTCGCCTTGTCCTCGCCCATATGACGGGCTGGGCCGCAGATCAAATTTTACGGACATCAGGTCCCAGACTGGGCTCTCGGCCGTTTTTCAAAGATGCGGGCCAGGTAAATCCGGCGAGCTCTTTATGTCGGCCTGGTTACAGGCGGATACACGGAAAATCTGGCCCCGATTTGCCAGGGCCAAATGATGCAAAGATTCGCGCGCTGGTATATAAAACACGCGCAGTCCCTTGCGCCCGACTCTCTCTTTTCGTCTTTCACTTCACTATTATGCGATTCTCTTTCTCCGCTCTTTCGCTCGCTCTTGTTGGTAGTGCTGCCGCCGCTCCCTCACTCCAACAGATCCTTGGCTTCTTGCAACAATTTAGTGACGTGAGTTAACTTCCTATCGGTTCTTTCGTCTCATCAGGACAACTTGTCTGCAGGACTTCACCTACCCGCGCATCATCGAAGTCGCAAAAGGCATCAATTACACTGGGTTTACGGAGGGTACGTCGCTAGGATGTCGACTGGCTGCGTTAGAGATTGAGACCAACCACCTCCAGATGTCGTTGGCCGGGTGGATATCACGGAAACCTTCGTGGGTAAGCCGCTCTCAGAAGCGAAATAGAGCACTTGGTTGTTGACGACCCATTCTAGGCCAAGAACTCAACACAGAGGTGTGTACGCGAAGTTTAGCTGAGTTTCCACTGGACTGACCACTCATCCAGTATTTCTTTGGTCTTTTCGCTGGCCTCGCAAACAGCAACTCCACGCCGCTAATCGGAATTCCGCTCAACGGAACGTTGACGTACCTACCTCATTCTGGTTTCTTTCCCAAGCTTAATCCGTGCATACAGCAACCTCGTTGTGGACAACAACTTCGTCCTTACAACGACTGTGCGCGACTTCAATTGGACTGGTGAGCCTTCTGTCGACGAGTCGATGGTTTAAATAACCGGCTATTCGAGTCGGTGTCTTTCCCCTCGTCTGGGAGCTCAAGTTCAGTGAGTAGCGTTGTATTTTCATTTTTTCTCTTCCGCTCATCCCCGCCTCAAGTGTTCAACGACGCGGTTCGTCCATTTTACTTCCATATCGGGGCCTTGAATACCACCCAACATCCAGGGCCTTGTCACTCAATACGACGCCGTCCTCGTCCACGCCAGTGCCCTCTTCGCGGAAGTCTGGCCCAAGCTCGCAAAGCACCTCATCGTTGAACTTGGCCTTCCCGCCGACACCTCGGACACCGTGGCGCTCCAAACTCGCGCAGCGATCGACATCTGCTCCACGCACGAGACGTACTGCCTCGGCCCCAACCAGCAATACAACTCGACCAAATCCTGCATGGACTTCGTGCTGCACCAAATTCCCTTTGGCGAGGGGTGGCAGGGCGGGCAGAACTCGGCGTTCTGCCGCTATATTCACACTCCTATGGCGCGTCGACGTGTTTATTGCAAATCACAACTTTCGTTGACGGAGAAGGTGTAGATTGCGTTCCGCCCTTCCGTTCACTGCCCACACGTGGGGCCCAGCGGCGGGATATGTGCTTTGATCATCCCGTGAGTCTCTTTCTGAGCGGTAGTAGTACACAGTTTCTGACCTAAATTCCAGTACGAGACCACTGTTCAGGACATCTGCAAAACACCACATGCCTACATAGGGCTGGCGAGGAGCCTGTAGGTCAGTAGGTACATAGGCATGTACCTATCTATTAAAGAGGACGGTTGTCTATCAAAGAACCCGGTAGATCAAGAGATCGGTAGAGCCATAGAGCATAGAGCTTCTAGAGCTACCGAGAACGCGTACTCTATGATAGCAACGGCGTCTGAGCCAATACCACCCAAACAGGTTTGCGGCAGGGCCTATTTGTTCGGGCGCAGGGCGGGGGGTAGAATGGGAAAATGCAGATAATTATATTCATTTTGTGCCTACTACTGCGCGCCGAAAATACATGGATCGGGAACATACCGCGCCGGCTCGGGGTCTCCTCGACGGGTGCGTGAGCAGTTTCCTGCAGACAATGATGAGAGAAATTCAATGAAAAAGATATTCGAGACATACCGCGCATTGGTGAGGAGGTCCCGAAGACACTCTTGGGCTAGATTGACCGGGTGGAGAGCATTTTGGTACTCCGCGACCCACGCCTCCAGAAACTGCATCGTATCTTTATGAATGCGCCCGTATACCTCCGCGTCGAAGGCGACAGTCTTGTGACGACCCGTCTTCCACCTATCGATCCCGCAGACAACCTAGGTAGCACGGAGTGAGTGCTAGCTTTGTCAAGATGCTAAATGCTTACTGCGTCCATGAACATGCCAAGTGTCTCCAGCGGCAGCTCGTTGAGGCCGGCGAAGTAAAATCCACGGCGGTTAATTCCTTTCTCGGCGAAGAAGGCGGCGTTGAGTAGCTTCTGGAAGATGCGGTGGCGGCCAATGGTGGCGATGTCCGATGTGTTCTTGGGATCCTGGGACGACGAGGTCAAAATTGGCTTCGTCCCCGACAAAAGAAACGTACCTGATACATAAAGGTCCCTTGCAGATCCGCCACAAGCTGGCGATTAGCGTCCTCCGCCTCGGCGATGTTCTCGGCACTGGGATCTTCCAAGTCGTCGATAGAAAGAAACTTGAAGCAGACCGGTACCAGCTTGTCGGCCACCCCACAATCGTGGAACGGACTTGGGGGATCCGAGAGCGAAGCTTGATTTGTTAGTACCTGCATTTACAGAAGATGGAAGTGTACGCACCAGATTACGTTCCTGTGGTGTCATATTTTTGGAAGGAAAGTCGTCGGGGGGGAGG
Source organism: Mycena filopes (assembly GCA_029281495.1). Taxonomy (NCBI): domain Eukaryota; kingdom Fungi; phylum Basidiomycota; class Agaricomycetes; order Agaricales; family Mycenaceae; genus Mycena; species Mycena filopes. Next base: position 2,120 of record JARIHR010000187.1, on the reverse strand, counting down.
TCAAGAGCGTCGACGGAGTCGTCCCACGCATCCTCGATGATTGCTTCAAACTCATCGTCGTCGGCGGCAGGATCCCCCGAAGGGCTGGCACTGGGCCAGGGATTTCGGAGGCAGACGGCCTTCTGCACTGGGGTGTAACTACCCTCGACGATGCGACGCGCTCGCCGAGGATGTTTTTGACACTCCGAGACGCCTGGCGGTGACCAGAGCGCTTCTTGCGGCTCCTACCGCGCTCGGAAGTGTCCTCGGCATCCGCGTCGCCCTGCAATGCATTAGTCTGGGGATTAAAAGCCCGATGACGGCGGCGTACCTGGTAGCAGCACGTTTGCGCTTCGGTTTTCGACGAGCGAGTACGTCGTGTACCTCGACCTGAAGAATTCGGTTATTTAGTTGGCGGATTCAAGACAAAAGGGAAGACGAGCCTGGAGCGAACTCTGTGCGTTAGCGTGAGCTTGACGATCACCATCCTCGTCCTCGCTATGGCAGAGGCGCGGGATCGTTCCATGGACGTTCATTGCCTGACGTAGAATGTGAGCGAGGGAAGGAAAGGTGCGTGATCCATACCTGTGTCATCCTCTTCTTCCTCGGCGCCACAAACCCGTCGGAAACACCGCCGCTGCCCTCGTATTCGCCGCCTTGAATTTGCCCACGATCAACACCCGGGTCGGACGACTGGACTAGACGGAAGCATTAGCGGTGATATATTTTACGATATTAATGCGAAACTCACAATTGAGCACCTCCTGCATTTGGGCTTGCGCCGCGGGACTCAATGACTGGAACATGGCGTGGAAGTCACCGGCTCGATGAGGTTGAGGTCATCCCCGTCGGACGCGGAGACGTCGCTGGGATGTGAATACGCAGGCCTATAATTGGGAGGGACTGAGGATTGTGGCGTCAGCGAGGGCCCCGAGCTATAATCGGGGTACGCAGGCTCGTAGTTTTGAGGAACCGAGGACAGCGGCGTGCGAGTTTGGGCAGCGCCGAGCGGGATGCTGGTGTACATCAAGCCCGAGGGCGCGGTCTGCCGGGGCGCCAATGGCGAGAGTTCTGAGGCGCAAACGGGGCGAATGGGGAGGCGGGGGGCCGAAGGCGAGGTCGAAAGAGACTGGGAGGTGTGGCCTGAAGCCCTCGGGTGGAGTGGGGCGAAGGTGTCTCCAGCGGTTGGTGACTCGGATTATGAGCATTCGCTGGGGTGAGGGGGGCACTGCCAGCAGCAGCCTCAGCCCGTGCCTTGTTGGCCTCGCGGGTGTCCTTGGCTCTCCCCCTCTTCTGCCGGTTCTTCTCTTGCTGATTCACTAAAAATTGGCGCGCATGAGCAACGGGCCGCGGTAGTGCACAATACATACGATGATTTTGAAGTCCGGGCGTCACTTGGGACTCGCGCTCGCCTCTTCCAACTGGCTGAGGTCGTTTGGGATGGGGGGGAAAGCGAGGCGCTGTGAGGACATGGTCGTAAGACAAAGGATCAGACTTTTTTTTTTAACAGGCACCGTGAAACGTGGACGCGGTTGCTGATGCGCGGTGATGGGCGCCGAAGCTCGGAGACCACTTCATTCTGACAACCATGGCCATCTGCGCATTTTGCCAAGGAACGTTTGCGAGTACCGCCCTCGTACGGCGCCACCAGCTACAGAATGCCATCTGTAAAGAAAGATTCACTGCGCGTGTCGGAGCAAATCCACAAAATCTTACCTCGCGTCATCGTCGCGCAAGGCGGGCACTGGAATTGGCGGCGAAGAGGCTCCGGCTGCAGACCTGCCAAGCGCGGAGGAGCTTGCTGCGATTCTCGATGAGATACCCTTCGAGAACCAGGAAGAACCTCCCGAGGATCCAGTCGAGCCGGAACCAGATCAAGATGCAGCGTTGCCCGCGGAACCACCTCTTGCGCGCGCAGGTCCGCGACCGCAATGGTTCCGTCCTGTTGATCCAAAGCTGGGCGCTGGGGCCACATATGGAACGGCGAAGACAACCTTTGAGCTTATCGAGGACGCGGGATTTTGAAGGGCGGCACGGTCCTGGGGCCGTTTCGAGATGACGATGAATGGCAGTTGGCGAAGTGGCTGATTAAACACGTTGGCCACACCGCGACTGACGAGTTTCTGAAGCTATCGATAGTA
>JARIHR010000186.1:0-47229 GCA_029281495.1 Mycena filopes | reverse complement strand
GGATGGATACCATGACAGAAAGTAAGAGAATTACTCCGGAGTGTATGACACGAGCGCCTTCAATTTTGGATTACCTTCCACGACGGTATACAGTGGGCGGAATATGAACATGTGGTCGTTCACCGAGACAAGCATGCGCGACATTGTGAATTGAAGTGACTTGAAGGAAGGTAGATCGACTAGTTGACGAAGGGAGTTGGGGAATGTATAGCCAGCGGGAGCGATGAGGGTATGAAGGCTTTGCGATTTTCCTAGCGCCGAAGTCAGAGCCTCGGAACGCGGATTTTCTGCATCCCCCATGTTGAGAGGAGAGCGGTACGGAAGATCAAATATTTCCTGTACTCCAGTGAGGTTCCATGACGGAAAATACAGGAGTATAACGCACTAGTTTGTCCCACTTGCCAATATTCGCAACAAGCGCCTCTAGAAGTTTGGTTACGTGCTTATTTTTCTTCGGTTTTGCCCTGTTATTGAACGAGGGTGAAATATCGAAGACAATGACGCGGCGGGGATTGACGAGCGCGAGGCCGCTGCAGAGTCCCTGTACACTGTCCGCGCTCTCGATAAGGAGTGTGAGAAAGAGGTCGGGTGATGTTCGGAGTGCGCGCGAGGATGGTGTCCATCGCACTACCAAACCCGCCCTCGAGGCGCAATTTCTTCACGAACAGCCCGATTTCGGGGTGGGCCGCGAGGACCTTGGCGAGGGCCACCGCCTGAGCAGTGGTACGGAGGATGACGACGTTGTAGAGAAGAGGCGTGGACACGCGAAGCCACGCCTTGCAGACCAAGAGGTACGTCGACGAGGAGTAGCCAGCTTCCAGGAGTGCTTTCTCTAAGTGCTCAGAGAAGACCGCATCTGAGTGACTCAGTAAGGGTGAGATGATTTCCGAGATTATTTCGTCGGGCACTTGGTTCGCCGCCATCCTGAGCGCGAGGATGCGAGCGGTAGACTCGGAGGAGGGTGGCAGAGGTGACTTGCAGAGCTAAGGCAGTGCTGGGTAGTGTTGCCGCGGTTAGGTTCTGAACCTCCGCCGAACCTGAACCGAACCCGAACCGGACCTCAAGTCAGGTTCGAGGTTCGGAGATTCTGGGTTTTTGCTGAACCTGTGCGCACCGGTGCGAACCGGTTCGAACCTGAAGCCTTGGGGGGCAAATAAAGGCAGTTTTAGAGGAATTTCATGAGATTTTGCGCTGCAAACCTCAGCCACCCTCACCCCGGACCTGGTCTACACTAGTCATATTGAAATAGCTGAGGACGATCATCCCCAGGGACCTCTGCGGACGACTTCACCATTGCTGAGGTTGGCTGGAGGTAAGTCGTGATGCTGACCCGCGTGGAAAATGCTTGCTTGAGGTCAGTAATACCTCTCTTGTGTGTGTTCTATAGGCCATATCATCAGTGTACAGGTGAGTAGCATCTTTTGAAATGTTCCTGCAACCACCAAGTGCCTGTGGATTTTTTTCAGGTTCATTCAGGTTCGAACCCATCCTGAACCTGAACCGAACCTGTATGAACCGAACCTGGGGTTCGGTGGCGGTTAGGTTCGAGGTTCGGGAGATTTCGGAAAAAACCGAACCTAACCGAACCCCGGCAACACTAGTGCTGGGTCACGCGTCGATCACATCTTCCCGCCATCACGCCGATCTTGCTCCTCGCCACAGGCCGCTTCCAGTTCAACGTAGAGCTAAGGGTCAGCTCCCCTGGGGTATTAGCCTCCCGTCTTCGCTCGACTGCCGACTTGGTGTCAACGTCCGCTTTTCCTGAGTACAAAATCACCCAAAAATTGCCCAAAAATCACCACCTGCGCTTGACCTGCGCACAGGCTTATGGTCTCTCCTCCTCGCGCGGTTGCTGGTACTTCGGTAGACCGGCGTCAATTCAAGACTCAAGACTTCATGGATTTGATTCAGGTTGATCGTCCCACCCCCCTACGCGGAAAACAATGGCTCTCCACGTCGACTTGACCGGTTCTCGTCGAGTCTACTCGCCGTGTTACTTCGGTTCATATCCTAGGGTGTTCTTCTATGGCCCGACAATTAAGGAACACTGGTCATCTATCTCATCCGCTGCCCGCCTTATTTCCAGACAACCCTTGATATCTCTCCGCGACTGATAAATTGATAATAGGGTGCGTCGCCAGGATCTCATCCTTGTGTTGTGCTCACAAACAAATAGCGCCCCCATCGATCTTTCTTCGTTCCCCGCCATCCCGAAAACGATGAGCTCCGCTATTCCAACCAACTTGTTCGATAGCGACTAGGGTTCTCTGGCGGTGACCATCATGATAGCATTAACAGCACCTCGAAAGAAATACATAGGTCGTCTGAAGATCGAACTACTGATATGTACAGTACGGTGAGTGCTCCGTTTCAAGTTTGCACTTCACACCCTCAAACGCCCGCAGATCTATGTATCTGTTTCTCCCTCAGATCCATAGTTCCTAATCCGTCTTGACATCATGCTCGAAGAAACATCAGACCAGAGACGACGAGCATAAGTTCAGCGTCAGCCTTGCCAGTTTTACTGAACTGGTCGAGGAAGTCATTCCGGGACTATGTGTACGCTCCCGAGAGCTATGGAACGCTGACTAGACCAGGGAGGTCCCAATATCATCCGCAACTAAGCCCCGGGGGGTTGCTAACCAGCCAATGTACAGCACTGCACATACACACTCTATTTCCCGCAACTGATACTGCTGGGCCAAAATCTTCCATCGCCGTTTTCAAAGAGCACATTCATCGATCTTTGCTTATCCCGCCAGCGAAGAGATCTGCCATCGATTGTAGCTTGTTCAAGATACATAGTAAACACCGCTGAACCCCCGGGGCCGCTGACACCTTCAATTTATCTTCAATCCGACAGATATCGTTGTTAGCATCGCTCTTTGTGGTTCTTATGGGATCCTCGGATGACGGATTGTGTCCCTGATTATCTTTTGACCTCACACTATCCCTAGACTATTTCAAACCCCGGGGTATATCTGCGCCACGGGCCTCGCCCATAACCCTTAGGCTTGACGTGGTCCCCCATCATTCTTCCAACCCAGAATCCAAGACCTTCCCTATGGCGGACGACCAAACTTCACCCGCATTCCTTTGGGTGCTGTTTGTGGGCGAGTTGTGGGAAACATCCGTACGTCGACCGCTGAGATATGTTCCTGTACATGTCTTGATGCTCAACTGGACTACATTCACAGGCGGCAATTTTCTTCTACGGTAGTCACCCAACATCTTTGCGGAATTTTATGTGTTGACGTGGGCTTCCTGCAGGACTATATGTAAACCTGTTCATCCTGGCGATCTACACCCTCCACCGCCGGCGGACATCCGGCCGCACCTGGCTCCTTGCGGCCAGCTGGATGCTGTTCGTGGTCGGCACCATCCAGACCATTCTGCGCATCTCGATCATTACTGTGATCGGTCGTGCGGTGGCCCTGCTGGTGGTCCCCGGTCCAGGGGGAAGTCCGACGCCACAAATCATCGGGCTGTTGCAGGACAGGCTGCAGCTGGAACTTGTGGATAATGCAGTTTTCGCTGTCAATGTGTACGCAGTTTTCCATTTCTCATCCGGTGAACTTTCGGAAATGACTCCTGAGTTTCCTAGCTTCATCGCGGACTCAGTCTTCGTTGCGTTAATCTCCGCAGTGACCGAACCTCCTTACTCAATGTCAGTATCCACAGTTGTATCGTTGCTACCTCGTCTGGGGGTACCGAGTGAAGCCGATCCTTCTCCCCGGCATCCTGATTCTGGCCACTACTTGTGAGTAAATCCTCCAGAGTCGACTGCCTAATGAACTATCACACCAGCTCTTGCCATCGCCAGCCTCGTCGGAAGCGCATCTTCTCAGAATTTCCTGCTTTTAGGTGGAAGAACCCAAATCATCACGACCACGACGGCATATATCTTAGCCGTTACGACTAACGTGGTCCTGATGGTGCTGACGGGTAGGTTTCGATACCTCATTGTTGACAAATGTACTGAGACTGAGTTTTCAGCTGGACGTATCTGGTGGATGCACAGAAGACTGGCGAAGTTCGACATTCAGGGACTACACAGCTCCATAGATACACACTCCAACACTGCCGTCTCAATCATGTAGGTCCTCTATCGGTGCGGGATGGTTCACTGCTCATTGTAAGCATAGCTTCGAGTCGGGTTTCATATACTGCTTCATAGGGTTCTTGCTGGCCATCGCGTTGGCCACATCGGGGTCAAGCAGCGCCCTCTATTCAGTACTCCTGGGGGTTGCAGACCAGGCAATCGTGAGCGATTAAATCCTCGTTATTCCTCCGTCATTCATTCCATCAGAATATTGCACCCACCCTAACCGTGGTTCGTGTTGGCTTGGGGCACAACATCGAGGATGCCATCAAGAGCGGCTTGCAGCCCCGTCACTAACACGTCAATTTCATTTCTCTGGTCCTCAGGCGGACATAGTTAGTGTACATAAGTGGCTTCATCATTCCCTAGCATAAAGTTACTCAATATTCCACTGGCATGGAATTCAGACGCTTATTCACCGCCCGTGCCTGGGGAGACGCTCGTCTTGAACAGTGCCTCGACCTCCGAGGGGCTGCACTTAAGCATCAGTGAGCCGGGAAAGGCTTTGAACAAGGCCGCCGTATGGACCACCGAAAGTCGTTGAACTGATTATGATATCTTGTTGTGGAAATGAACCGTGGGAGCGTCTGTTGCCGAGGTACGGCTCAGGCCGAAAACCGCTTACTTGGTCACTCAACCAAATTCTTGCACTCACTTGAAAAAATGCTCCGATACGTGTCTTGGATCGCCTCTGCTCCCCTGCAAGGCCGATGGTCAAGGTTCATTGATATTAGGTTTTGATGTGTTCTGTACCATCATTGATCGTTTGATGAACTATCTTACGGCAATCTGACTTGTCTCCTCCCTCCATGTCCGCCCTCTCGTCTCAGTCCTACGTGTTCGACCCCCGTCCCGACATACCCCTCCTCATCACAGCGAAGCGCTACTGGGACCCCGCCTCTCCCGACGCCGCCGACCCCACCGCGCTCACGCTCATCTTGGGGCACGCAACTGGTTTTCACAAGGAGACTGTCGAGCCAGCGATAGACGACCTCTACGCTCTCCTCCAGCAGAAGAGCGCTGAGGAGTCCTCCCCGCGACCGAAAATACGGGAGGTATGGTCGATAGAGTGCCCCAACCACGGGGAGGCGGCGCTGTTGAATGAAGCGACGCTGCGCTGGGGTTACGAGCCAGTGTGTAAGTGGTTTTGCGTTAAATCTTCCAGAATACGCGTCCCACAACGGCATTACAGTTCCATGGCAGGAATACGGGCGCGGCATCCACGCGTTCCTCGCCGGCCTCGGGACGGGCGTCGATGTCGACTTTAGTCAGCACCGCCTCGTCTTCATCGGGCACTCGTTCGCTGCCACCGCCATGTGCGTCTCTCTCCTCGTATCTTTCTCATTCGCATTGACAAAGTACTTTGTCGCATATAGGGCCCTTGCGCTGACATACCACCCGCCGCTCAAGCCTGAACAGCTCATCCTGCTCGAGCCGATGTGTGTGCGCCCAGAGTCGCACACCGCGGTGACGAAATTCCTCCGCGAGGGCTCCGAGAAGCGCCGTGACATCTGGGCGTCGCGGGAAGAGGCGTACGCGCTGTTCAAGGCCCGTCGGCCGTGGAAGACCTGGGACGAGCGCGTCCTGCGCAAATATGTGGTGGGTTGAGGCCTGCTACTCTACTCGTCGTCCGTGCTGACACCTCACCGGCTTGCAGGAACATGCGCTTACGCCCCTCCCCTCCCTGGAGTACCCCGATAAAGAGGGCGTGACGCTCAAATGCACTCGCCGGCAGGAAACCGTGAGTCCCGTCGCTCCTCCCTCCATCCCTCTTTCCCTCCTTCCATCCTTTTCATCAATACCAACCACATACATACTGACCCACCTTTACTTCCTCGAATCCGAAGGCATCCTACAACGAATGGTACGCCGGCACCGCGGTCTACCGCTTCTTCCCGCACCTCGTCAAGCGGTTCCCGACGCACGTCCTCTACGGCGGCGTGCCGGACTATCTGTGCGTGAACTTTCCTTGTAGCCCTTTATCTTCAACGCAAAAACGCTGACTGCCTTTCTTGGCGGGATAAGACCGCAAGAGGAGCAGGATGCGGTGGTGGGGGAGAGCATGGGCGGGGTGGGCAATTTGGCGAGCTTTGGGCGGATTGCGGGCGCGGGGCATATGGTGAGTCTCTCGGTTCTTTCCTTCTTTGGTCCTTCACTGCGTGGCTTCTACCTTTCCTTTTTGCTCTGTTTCTCTTTGTGCTCACGCGTTTTGGTTTTGCAGGCCATGGCGACGCATCCGCGGGACGTCGCGCGCGCGCTGTATGATATTCTGGCAGGCTCGCGCAGTGGACCGTCCTCGTCCCCGTCTCCGCCCGAAACGCGCGCGCGCTTGTGAACTGCGGCTCCTGGACTAGGCCTTGGAGTGGCGAAAGGTGTCGGTGATGTTTCGTTTTAGGTTTCACTTTATTGGATAACGACCGGAAGGTCGTACTATCATTTTTGTCCTCTACAGATACCACCATACTCAGGGCGCTGGTAGCACGGTGAACAAGAGTGGGCGACGGTCCGCGGTTCAATGAACATAACGTTTTCCTGTCGTTCTCCAGTGATTGGATTCTTCTCGTCACCCAGTCCTTCGAAGCGTCGTGGATGGCGGTGCACATTGACCTCAAGAAATACGGCGTGCAATACGTGCCGGTCGGAACGTTCAAAACCTCGAACGGAGAAGCGATCGAGTCGACCTGGACCACACTCACTGTGGGCATTCCAAAGCAGAGGTATTAGAGCAAAAACTCACCATGATGATGTTGTGCCTCGTCTCGCCCAGTCGCCAGTCATGCCCCGCAATTTTTGAATGAATTTTTCTTTGAATGACGAATACGGCACGAGCGTGAGCGTGGCCGACCTACCTCACGAGCTTGCATCTTTGAATCATAACTCGCTTGCCATTGCAACCGTCCAGGTTGTTGCGCCCGGGTCTTCCTTGTGGGAGACGAGATGACCGCTACGCGGGGCGCGGAATCGTGTACAGGGAAATCAATCGAGGAAACCCGTGAGGGACGATCTCTCCGCGCAGTATGCGCCCATCTATGTATGTGTGTCGGTAAGACAGCGGAGATTAGGCAGAAAGCAGGAACGCACACCAATGGTGCACGTTCGTATAACGGGTCCATCGTGGAATAGCCGGATAGCCCCTGGAAGCTGACTGCCGCACGACCAGGACATATGTATCCACGTCGTCGTCAACGTTCAAGGACTCTCCTCGTTGAGGAATAACCGTGGAAGGAAAATAGATTTCTGGTGGCAGCACGAGAGATTTCGGCGGTTGAGTTCAGCCAATCTTTTCGTCGACAACGGAGGTCCCAGTCCCGCCCTGAAGAAGCTCTCGTAGTTCCCTCTCATGAGCATTGGGCAAATGCGCACTGGCATTTAGACCGAAGCAACACTTGCTATCATCGGACCCCAAGGAACACTTTTGGGTGTACTTCAAGACTTGATTGCTGGCACTTAATCAGGACTTTGAAAATTGAAGCTCGTCGCTGAGATACCACAGAGTTTGTTGATCCGTACCACCATGTCGTTTTCTTCAAAAATCTCAAAACACTCAAGATACTCGCCCAAGTGGCTCAGCAGCGGGCATACTCCACTTGGCGTTGGGGGCGATGTGTCCCGTGGCTCGCTGGCCAAGACTGCGCCCGTGGTGTGCATTGCACCCCAATTCCGAGTCGCTGCGGGCGGGCAGCCGGGGGGCGACAGGGACGCTACGACAGCGGCTGTTTCCCCTCACGCCGTCGAACGACGTTGCGTCACACCTGCCCATGCAGTGGGAGCAAAGTGGGAGCCGCTGGCGGCCGCGCTCGCAGCGGGGCGAGCGCTGCACCCAGAGCGCTCGATGCGCTGGCACCCCCAAATCCGTCGGACCGGTTTCCGACTGCACCCGCACGTCGGCGATCAAACTCGACGAAGGCGAACCCACCTGCTCGTTCTGCGGCGACGTGGTACTCGCCGTTCTGGTTCTCTCACTGGCATGGCTAGCCCTCTGTTCAAGTCTCCCGGCGCTTCCCTTCCTGGACTGGTTCGACGGGTCGTTGTGCAATCTTCGAGTCACGCATCGCCGGGTAATCTTGGCGGGCTTGGCACGGGCGCTCGTGATAATCGCCCTCGACGCGCACGTCCCTGTGCTTTCGGTTGTGGGCTTCCGGGTGCTCCTGTCAAGCAAGTCCCCGTGTGATCCCCTCAAGATTTTCCACACAGTCGTTGCGCACATACTCTACGGCTCAATTTCTCCCGACGTCCTCGCGATAGCATCTGAGCCCCAAAATATGGCTTCTGCAGATTCGGGATCGAGTTCAAACACGGGTCGCGACAGGATCTCGACCAGCGTCTGGCAACGCGGTAATGCGCACACCGGGACCGACAGAGGCCGTTGCCCACACGCGAGCCGTCGGACGTCGAGCTGTGGCACTCACCTCGTCAAGTAATACCGCGCGTTCCCGTGTACGTGCCGTCGATGGAATAAAAATTGCGTACTGGAATATTAGTCGAGTCAAGCTGCTCTGGCTCGGTTCGAACACGCGCGGCTTCCCTCAATTTTCTACGGTTGGGTTGGAATGCGCTCCCACCGCTAGCCTCAATATTTTTCGTGCTGCTGGCTCAACAGTCACACTCACCATCTCTTCTCCCGCTCCCACATTCATTCATTTCCGTCGTGTCCTGTGTATACGACGGATCTCCCCAAAAGCCCTTGGGTCCGCATCTTCGGAAGCGGATGGTGTGCATGCACGCTGCAAAGGGAAAGACTTACGACAGCTTCCCGTGGACTGGTGGACTCTGGGGAATTCATCCCTGGGAGGGGGGAACTCCTCCCGTACTCCAGATTTTCTGGAGGTCAGGGCCCGCGCGGTTAGATCTGGAGTCCTGCCTTTACTAAAAGGCCGGCCAGTCCACGGGTTGCCAGCGTCTTGTGATGATCGACCCCCTGGAACGGTGTGTGCTTCGTTAACATCTGGTGGTTTCATGTAAGGATAGACACCCTTACATACCTACTTGTTTGTTTTCGATAGACTCGTTGTTCATGTTGTGGACCACGCGAGTATAATATACCCCCCCCCCCCCCCCAGGAAAATATTACACCGTGGTCTTATGCTCAAACCTTGAGCACGATGACCAGATGACCTTTCGTCAGTCGCTGATCGCGTACATCTTATTCTCTCTCACCCTAGCAAAACGTTCAAGCTCGCCGTACAATTTCAAAGCCCGATTGATCAGTGCCCAACTTACTTCCCACGGTTCAAATTTGGATTGAACCACGTAAAAACCACGCAAAAATAGTTAAAAGTGTTCGGGCAGGCTTGACCGAGGGCAGATACTAGACTTGTTCGCGCTACGACTGGAAAAAGGCCAGAAACTATGAGTGGAAGATGGTTGGCTCTGTTTACAGTCTGGGTACGTATCATTTCCAAGGGATTAAACGCGCCACATTCAACCCGCGGAAGTCCCCGGTAAGTTAGGTTTTTGATTTCAACCTCTGTTCTCCAGTCACAAACCGGATTTCATGGCAATGGGTATATCGAATGTCTTTATGTTGAAGCTACTTATGTACGACAAGTATGTCCACTTGAAACCAGAGAACAGTCAGAGAAAGGAAGGTGATGTTTTCCACAGCACCGCGTTAACGTGCATCAGTCAATGCCGCGGCAGTCACGCCATATTTTGTCCCGGGTTGAGCTGCGTGAAGCCTCTCTTGATGGCATCCTCGATATTGTGTCCCAGCCCAACGCGAACCACGGTTAGGGTTGGCGCAATATTCTGGTAGCCATGAACTAGGGGTTGGAACGAGGATACAATGACACTCACGATTGCCTGGTATGCAACCCCGAGTAGCACTGAGTAGAGCGCGGTGCTTGAACCCGATGTGGCCAGCGCGATGGCCAGCAAGAACGCTGAGAAACAGTAGATGGAACCTGATTCGAAGCTATACTCAGGATGAGTAGGGGACCTTTCCGCGCTAGTAGAAGACGCACATGATTGACATGGCAGCGTTGGAGCGGCTATGTATGGAACTGTGTAGACCCAGACCGTCGAATTTCGCAACTGTTCTGCGCATCCACCAGATACGTCCAGCTGAGAACTCGGTCTCAGTACATTTGCCAACAAAGGGGGGATTGAAACCTACCCGTCAGCGCCATGAGGACCACGTTAGTCACAACACCCAAGATATAAGCTGTCGTGGTCGTGATGATCTGTATTCTTCCAGATAAAAGCAGGAAGTTATTAGACGATGCGCCTTCCACGAGACTGACGATGGCCAGAGCTGGTTCGATAGGTCATTAGGCAGTCGACCCTCTGGAGGATTTACTCACAAGTAGTGGCTAGAATCAGGAGGGCGGGGAGAAGGATTGGCTTCACTCGGTACCCCCAGACGAGGTAGCAACGATACAACTGCGGATACTGCCATTGAGTAAAGAGGTGTGGTCACTAGGGAGATTGACGCAACGAAGACTGAGTCCGTGATGAAGCTAGGAAACTCAGAGGTCATTTCCAAAGGTTCACCAGGAATAAAGAACCACATACACATTGACAGCGAAAAGTGCATTATCCACGAGCGTCAGCTGCCGTCTGTTCTGCAACAGGTCGATGATCTGTGTTGTTGGACTTTCCACCGGACCGGGGACCACCAGCAGGGCCACAGCACGACCGAGAACAGTAACGGTCACGACATGTAGTATTGTTTGGATGGTGCCGACCACGAAGAGTATGCAGCTGGCTGCAAGGAGCCAGGTTCTGCCAGAGGTCCGCCGGCGCCGAAGGGTGTATATCGCCAGGATAAACAGGTTGACATACAATCCTATAGGTAGTCGACATTAACGCATCGAGATTACACAAGGATGCATGCACCATAGCCGAAGATTACGGTCTACCAATGTAACCCAGTTGAGCATCAAGACAGGGACACATTTCAGCGGTCGACGTACCGTCGTTTCATACAGCTCGCGCACAAACAGCGCCCAAACGAATGCGGGAAAAGTTGGGTCCTCCGCCATAGGGAGGGCTTTGAATTCGGGGTTGAAAGAGCGAAGGGGGACCACGTCGAGGGTTGTGGGCGAGGTCCGTGCCGCGAATATATATACCCCGTGCTTCAAATAGTCTGGGGATGGTGCGAGGTCAAAGATAATCAGGGACACTGTCCGTCATCCGATAAAGATTCACCGCTCTCACGAACAAGTCCCAGAGAGCCCTCGGCTGCGCAAAGTTGTCCTGGGGGAGAATACTAACGTTGAAGAGGGATTTACCGGTTGAAATAAATGTGAGGTACCAACAGCCCCGAAGTCCAATGATGTTCACTGTGTATCACCTAAACAAGCTGGAACGGATGGCGTAGCTTGTAGCTTCTGGCTGGCGGGATGAGCAAAGATTGATGAATGTACTCTTCAGAACGGAGGGGAGGAAGGGGGAGATCGGGGACCAGTATTAGTCGCGGGATGATATCAAGATTGTTTGGGGACAGAACGTGTATGTGCGGCGTCTCACCTCGGCTGCACCACATTATTAGCGGCGGGAGAGATCAACGGGCTAGGCAACGTGTCTGGACACATGAGATGATTTGTATATCTATATCTAGTACATTGCCGACCGGAAATTGACAGACAGTGAGAATGTCTCGTCCGAGTCCACTTGCAACACAAGGCAACTACATACCAACTTTAACCTCAACGTCAATACTTTTGCTTAAGACTTGAACATGATGAGCTGTCGTCAGTGCCCGATTGCGTCCACATTATTCCCTCCCGCCCTGTAGAACGTTCAAGCCTACTGTACAACTTCTCAGCCCGATTGATCGGTAACCAACTTTCTTCCCACGGTTCAAATTCGGATTGAACCAAGTCAAAAAAAGAAAAGTGTTCGGGCAGTTTTGACCGTGGGCAGATCCTAGACGACTCATTAACGGACCACGTAAGATCACGATGGTTTCCCGCGTCGAGCTGTGTCCATGCATCTATGGATATTTTCTACTAGAGGCCGCTCATGTAGTGAAAAGTCTGTGACAATATACAAGAAAGACGCTGTATGGTCCCAACCAAGTCGCTGTCCAAGTCAAAAATTATATCCCTATGCCCCTTCCGCCGTCATTATCCGCGCGCGCGATCCGCCCCACCAACCGCGTTCCCTCAGGTCACGCGCCGCAGGCACAAAATACGCAACATGACTTAACATCGCAAAACAAAGCGCGAATGCCACGACCACAGCGTCGAGGACGCCCTGAAGGAGCGGTGGAAGCGTCACGGTTGACTGGGACGCCGACTTAACATCCACAGCGCCAACCGCCTCCACATAAGCATCCACGACGCGCCTTGAGCACTGCTCCCACTCATACGCGCCGCCCCTTGCTGCCTGTTCCCCCGCCCGCCCCATCCCGTAGCGGAGCGGCCCGTTCTGGGTGAGTACATCCAAGATAAACGCGAAGCGTGCCGTCAATGACTTCTTATGTTGTTTCAGCAGGGGGGCGGCTTCGCCCCATCCACGTACGCGCGCATTCGGGCTGAGTGGCATCAGGGGCGCCCATGGTACAGCTTCCGCCGCCGTAATTGTCCAGCAGCAAGCCTGTATGCCCATGCACGACGAGGTCTGCCGTCCCCTCCGCCAAAAGCCCTGCGACGGCAAGTCCGGCGGCCATACCCTGGAGCGTCGTTTGGCCAAATGTTTCTGTCAATGAGGGTGCGCTACCGCAAAACCCGTCAGTTGTACGTGAAAAAGCGAGGCGCCTCAGACTCACACCATGATGTCCCCGCTCGCAAACGCCTCCCCGAGCCCCTGGCCGTCTAAATGACCAGTGAACACTGCTCTAACGCCACCCGTCACGCACCGCTTTTGCAGTGCGCGCCGATATGGGCCGTCTCCGACGAAAACAAGGATTGACTGTGCGCGTGAGCGCGGCGAGAGCTTTGCTACTTGCGTCGACGAGGAAATCCAGGTTTTTCTCGCGCGAAATGCGTCCAACACAGAGGATAATTACGGGTTCTAGCCCCGGGGAGAGTAATGCGGACGCGGGTCCAGTAACAGCAGCGAACCACTTCTGCCGTAGAGGCACCGAGCGGAGAGCACGCTACAGGAATCAATGAGAAATAAATACAACGCTACGCAGATAGTGGCGAACAACGCACGTTGAAGGAGGAAATGTCGACGCCACGCGAGACGACACGCACGTTTGCAAATTTACGCTCCGCCAGGAGGTCTGCAGTGCTCGCGCTCGGGACCAGCGTGTACCGGGCGAATGAGTGAGATATGCGTTTACCTGCCAGGCGCGGTGTGGGTAGCAAGGGTAGCCGAATACGCCGGCATAAGCCGTAAGGTTTGTGTGATAGCTGGTGACGATTGGGGTGGCGGGGAAGAGGATATTAATTGCAGCGAGGGCCTGGACGCCCAGACATATGGGGTCGACAAGGTGTATAACGTGCGGCGCAAATTTCCGCAGCGCATGTAGGGACACGGGCGAGATGAAATTCGCCTTGAGACCTGGGTAGGCTGGCATTGGTACGCCAAAGGTCCCGAATAACTTCGCTCCCGCGTATTCAGACTACAAACAATTTCAGGAAAAGGACATCCTGAGCCCAGACGCACACACACCATGCCGCTATCGGGGCCAAAGAGCATCGCTTGCACCCCCGTCGAATTGAGGTGCTGCAGCAGGTGTGCAATGGTGAGCGTTGAGCCATCCACTTGGGGGAGAAAGTTCTCTGAAGAATGCGTCAACAGTGATTCATTCATACCCGAGTCGCCGCTGGACGGAGAACGATGGACGGAGGACGGACCCACGACAATTGCCACCCGTAGGGGCTCTGCGTGTAGTGAGAGTAGTGGCCCCTTCACAGTTGCAGCGGTCAGCGAGGGGCCCAAGGTGAGGGTGTGGTCGTCCATGATGAAGGGAGATGAGGTGGGTCTGAGGGCGCGGTTGATATGGCCGCACAGCAGCCCTCCATTCTGGTTCTCTCCCACGGTTTTGGCGGTGCGACTGATCCGGTGTACACAGAAATATCTGTGTACACACAACATCCATCTTCGATGCATTGCATGCTCATCGGACGACGGACAGTGGCGCTGATCATCTTTTGACCCCGGCGGCGCGTAAGGCTATTTTGAACCCTCGGGTTGCCCTCGGGTATATTTGCCCCGGCCTTCGCCCACAATCCGACGTGGTCCGGCTTCCTCCCCCTTCAATCCCAGGATCCTCCCTATGGCGGACGATCCTACCTCCCCCACGTTCCTTTGGGGCCTCTTTATACGCGAATTGTTTGAGACATCCGTACGTCGACCGCTATATGTCGCAAGTACCGGTCTTGATGCTCGACTGGATTGCATTCACAGGCCGCAATTTTCTTTTACGGTACCAATGTCCTCGCGGAGTCTTCATGCGCTAACGTGGGCTTCCTGCAGGACTATATGTAAACCTGTTCATCCTGGCGATCTACACCCTCCACCGCCGGCGGACATCTGGCCGCACCTGGCTCCTTGCGGCCAGCTGGATGCTGTTCGTGGTCGGCACCATCCAGACCATTCTGCGCATCTTGATCATTACTGTGATCGGTCGTGCGGTGGCCCTGCTGGTGGTCCCCGGTCCAGGGGGAAGTCCGACGCCACAAATCATCGGGCTGTTGCAGGACAGGCTGCAGCTGGAACTTGTGGATAATGCAGTTTTCGCTGTCAATGTGTACGCAGTTTTCCATTTCTCATCCGGTGAACTTTCGGAAATGACTCCTGAGTTCCTAGATTCATCACGGACTCAGTCTTCGTTGCGTTAATCTCTGCAGTGACCGAACCGCCTTACTCAACGGCAGTATCCGCAGTTGTATCGTTGCTACCCTCGTCTGGGGGTACCGAGTGAAGCCAATCCTTCTCCCCGCCCTCCTGATTCTGGCCACTACTTGTGAGTGGATCCACCAGAGGGTCGACTGCCTGATGACCTATCACAACAGCTCTGGCGATCGTCAGTCTTGTTGAAGGCGCATCGTCTAAGAATTTCTTGCTTTTAGCTGGAAGAATTCAGATCATCACGACCACGACAGCTTATATCCTAGGCGTTGTGACTAACGTGGTCCTCATGGGGCTGACAGGTAGGTTCCGATCCCCCGTTGTCGGCAAGTGTACTGACACTGAGTCCTCAGCTGGACGTATCTGGTGGATGCGCAGAACATTTGCAAAATTGGATGTTACGGGTCTACACAGTTCCATAGATACCCGCTCCAACGCTGCTATGTCAATCATGTGCGTCTTCCACTAGCGCGGAAAGGTCCCCTACTCATCGTGAGTATAGCTTCGAATCGGGTTCTATCTACTGTTTCTCAGCGTTCTTGCTGGCCATTGCGTTGGCCACCTCGGGTTCAAGCACCGCGCTCTACTCAGTGCTACTGGGGGTTGCATACCAAGCCATTGTGAGTGTCATTGTATATTCGTTGTAAACGCCTAGTTCATGGCTACCAGAATATTGCGCCAACCCTAACCGTGGTTCGCGTTGGTCTGGGACACAATATCGAGGATGCCGTTAAGAAAGGCTTCACGCAGCCACCCAAACCTACGGGCAAAAAGTTGGTGTACGGTTCTAACGTCTTTGACCTGCGTCCGGACATGAACGCTCGGAGCTTTGACTCGGCGAATAGCTTTGAAAGGGTCCAAGTTTAACATTATGGACAATTGATGCTGGGAGTCCGGGACCCGAACGGCATTGGGACAATATGGAGTGTAATATACGATGTAACTTGTACTAGAAGTACGGACAACATATACTGGTATTCCGACCTAAACGAAGTAGCTTGATAGCAGAATCTCATTCCCAAGTGGATATGCGGTCATTTACACCTCGAGGAGGTACGGTCCCAGGCAGCCTTTGTGTTCTCTCTTAGACTCTCTTGGCCGCAACCAACTGACAGGTAAGAGCCCACGGAAGATGTTCGTTCATTCGATTGGACAGATCCAGATGGCGAGACAAGGTCAGGGCCTGAGCGGATCTCGGTGAATGGCATGGATGTGGACAACCATCGCCGCATACACGGCATGTTCCTCGGGGACCCTGCACCGTTGTCCCGAAATAACTGAACGCGGACTGCCGATTGGTTCGGAGCCTTCGCGCTTCATTCTTGAGCCCATGTGGGCGCCGTCACGGTGTGATTCGAAGATTCAGTGGGCAAGGCGTCTAATGTCAGTACAAGCAATTCCGCCCCAAAGGGAACAAAGGCTGTATTTGTGAGGCTGTAACGCTATCAATTCAGAGCAACTTGACACCTCAACTCACGTCTCGAAGCAGTTAAAGGGACTCACGTAATTGTTCCTTCTCCTCGTGCTCTCTGTCACCGTTTGTGCCAGTAGGTTCGAGAAAAGGCGATGTTGGACACGACTGACCTCTTAACTAAGTTGATTGTTGCAAAGGCTCCCTGCGTTCGCCGTAGAAGATCAGCAGAACAGCATACTGATCTCGGTCGTAGTCCGCCTCCTTGGACAGACGGCGAATGGATGTCACCCTCATTGTATTAGTGGACTTCGAACATTGTGATGATCTTGGGGTATTACGGCACTGACCGACAGGAAAGATGCACGTTCGCCCGCCTGCCCGGACAGACGGGGACTCGTGGTTGTATTGATCAATTCCCAGAATTGGGCAGGTAGTATTATTACGCGGCACGTTCCGAATAACGAACAAGGTCTAATGCATTGCCAACGAATTCCCGTGATGCTGGAACTGCTGTTGACTTGTGCATGCGGAAATGCCTCACCCATGTCCTTTGATTTCCTGCGCTCATTTAAGTACTTCAAATTTACCGATATCTTCCGACGCTCACGAAACGACCAGTACTTCAATACCCAGCTGCACCTCCTCAGCCTTTGAGCGGAACGGTCATTTGGATAAAGGGTATTGAAGCCTCTTTCCACCCAGGCGGCCAGCTGAAAAATCGAAGGGTTGTCAAACCTTTATTTCCTCTGGAAATCAACCGTGGGAATGTCTCTTGCCGATTTGGCCGAAAGCCTAACTGAGTTCGAGAAGAGATGAAGGATTTCCGTGAACCGTCATCGTCGCGATCGCGAGGATTAAACACAGTGGGCGGGTCCTTCCAAGTTTCTTGGTGTACTGCAGCGTCTTGATCTCCGCCTCGGCAGGAGGTTTTATATATGTCTTGGTTAGCACAACCACGGCAGGTGAGCAGACGTGTAAGACTGCATTGTATTCATTATATGACACATTATATGCAAGCTTCCGGCGCGATCGGCCAAGGAATGCACCTCCGTGGATAATATATTGCTTGTTCACGAAATGCGAACAAGAGTTGATGAAGTTTCCAGTCTCTAGTTTCCGTGTGGTTCAGTGTAGAGTACTTGCTTTCCAATTCAATTACTGAGGATTGGAACGGCCGAGGTAATGTATCGATGTTCGTCTGGTGGTCGACCATTTTGATTGTCCGATGAGTTCGGCTCTCAATTGTGTCCTGTATGTCATGGCCTAGCCCGATGCGCACAATGATCAGCGCGGGTGCGATGTTCTGCGCAAAGAAGATGATGGTTATGGAACCGGTAACCGGGACCATTTCACTCACAATAAAATGCACGGAAATGGCTTGTATGGCCCAAAAGGAGATCCCAGCTGGATAATTGTGGGCCAATGAATAGGTGATCGCCTTCCCTGTGGTAAGAATCCCATGGAGGGCACTGGACTCGAGACTGGTGGGGTGACAATAAATGAGTCTGTCAGTGTCATACTCCTGCTAGTGTCGAAAAGAAACGAACATCATTGCGATAACCGTGTTGTAGTGGTTCAGCACAGAATTGTCGGCGCAGACGTACACCGCATCGCGCCGTATCCAGAATATCCGTCCGGCTATCAAGATGGGTGAGTCGAGGCCGGTCATTTCTCAGAGGAATATCACCAGTGAGCGCGACAAGGACCAAGTTCGTAACAGCCGCCAGGATATATGGTATCCTTTGGATATCCATTGGAGCAGAGGTGCCAAATCTAGGCGAGATAATAACACAGCCCGAGGCTGCACGATTTAGCGTTCTGTTTGAGCGTTACATTTCCGCTCGTTGGGAGATTCACTCACCGAAGGCACCTGCAATGAGGAAACCGGGGAAAATCACTACTTTCCAGCGAAACTCCCACACCACATAACAGCGGTACAACTGAAGGTATGGATATCCGCATGGCCCGGTTGACTGGGGGCGACCTAACAAAAAGACAATGGGCCGCCAAACTAATATTTAAACATTTAGGTGAGACGAGGCAACGAAGGGAGGGGGGGATCAACCTACCTGTTGATCACAAAAAGGAAGTGTTGTATGGTCTGCAACGATCTGATTGCAGAGGCCGCCAGGTTCAACGAAGCCCCATGTTCGACACATTGTTGGACTGCGCGAACGAGCATGGCGGTCTGAACAAGGCAGAGGATAACTTGTGTCGTTCCAAATGCCGTCAGGATCCACAGATGAAGCAGGAGAACCCTGCGTTTCGCGATCTTCCGACGACCAAGGGTGTAGATCGTCAGAATGAAGAGAATAAGGTAGATTCCTGTAGAATAGTTTCCCCACAAATCCTGAAGCGAACCACGGTAAATTTCACACCATAAAACAAAACTTGGACCTGAAAACAGTGAGATGTACGACGCAATGCACGAGACCAAGTACATACACAGGCTTGGGTGAGGATGAACACCATATTATGCCAGTTGGAAATAAGTATAGTGGACCCTGCAGGACAGTCCATAGCCCAGACTAGAATGCGGGCGAGAAGAGGTATGGAGCGTCGTGTGCTACCAATAACTGTCGCGAGTATTACATAATGCCATGTTGATCTTATCAATACAAGGATCTGTGTAGGTAGGTAGGTAGGTGTGAATGTTGCTCCAGCGGCCGGTACGGGCTGTGTGCGCACGCTGTCACTCGCTGTCAACCTTTGGCGCCGTGCCAAGGTCGTCGGGTCTCCCGCCCTCTGCGTACATGGCATCGGAGCTCACCGCTACAGGCGCAAGTCCATTGAAATTGCCGACTCTGCTCATGGTTACTGCCCTATGATCAGCTACTTAACTCATCGAGCCCCACAACTGATCCCCGCGACGACCAGTGCTGGGAATACTTCGGTGTTTCATTCCCGTTCATTGAGTCCGCGGCAGTGGTAACAATGACTGTCTTATCACATTTACACGCCCGATGCACAGATGCCGACTGGTTTGTGGGATCGAGAACGACCCAGCATTCGTGCCGAGATCGGCCGGCCGACATTCCCACGGTTGAACGCCATTGACTGCGAGAGCATGGCAATCCCCCTCAGTCTCGGGGAATTTCTTTGCCACAAGGTGCGGGTATACATATGTCCGTGTAACATGGATCTGATTGTCGTTGGCGGGATTGGCGTATAATTAGAGACGGCAGATCCATTACTAGATGGTGGGCGATGCAAAGATATATCAGTGTCTTAATTGCGTCCAAACTCCGTCACTTGATGTCAGGATGCCATCTTCTTTCTGCACAGCCCTCACTTCCTCTAGGACCCACCCCCCAAGCAAAGCTCAACGCGCTACCCATGAGTTCCCGCTCTGACTTCGCCGTGTTCGACTACAACTGGCTTGTAGCTGAAGTATCTTCAACTTGTGTAGGTCGTCACGACAGCCGTCCGTCCCATTTGCTAAGAGCGTTTCATAGGTGCAAGTCTTCGCGTATGGTGGGCGTTCTGCACCCTCAAAGTCTAAGGCTCATTGAGGACTCAGCAATTTATCTCAATCTCTTCATTCTTTCACTACGCACCCTCCGTCGGCGCAACGTGACCGGGAACAACATTTTCGTAGCCTCGATATGGGCAATGGGGGCAATGGGTATCTTGGTGACGGCTCAAATTGTCCTGCGTCTCTTCGAAACTGCCGTTGTTCTTCGCTTTGTGGGGGCCGACATGGGCACGGGCCAGAAACCAAGTCGTCGTCCCAGTGCCCCAGCCGGAGCCTACGATTCACTGAGAATAGCGCAGGCAGTTATCCTTTTGCTCAATAAGTAGGCTGATAACACTTCGTTCGAATCAATTCACTGAACGAACCTTTAGTGTAGTGGGAAGCACTCTATTCGTTGAGTCTCCTCCCAGACGACGACCGAGGAGTGAAACTGATTGCGGCTTGTCCTTTCTCCACAGCTCTGTCGCTCCTACGCCGTTTGGAGTTCACGAAGGACGGTCATTGTGGTTCTGGCGATCTTCGTCGTTGCTACTGGCGGTGCGTATACCGTCTTCCACTCCGTAACTCGTGTAAATTCTCCTTCAGTGCCTGCGCGCGCTGGCCTATCACCAGGGAATGCCCAAATCGAAGCGATTCTGTTGGCCAGTGCCACGAATATCTGTCTGACGATGCTCACAGGTATGTAGTGCCATCTCGTATGCTGTTTTTTGTACGGTGCTCACGAACGACGACAGCTGGGCGAGTATGGTGGCTCCGACAGCCCAGCAGGGAATCGGGGAACCGGTACACCACAGTCACTCCCACGATGTGCGATTTATCGTCAAGCACTGTCGGTTATGGCTCATTATACGATTCCCCAGACTCGAATTCGGTGCACTATCCCTGATTCCGGCCATCCTGGTCACCATCGTGTATCCACGGAATATCCCTTTGGGAGTGCTGGAGGGACTCGCCACGTACCTCATCGTGAGTCCAACACGCCCAAGGGCGCTCAGCCTAACATCCATGCACTCAGAACATCATACCAACATTGGTTATCCTGCGCATGGATCTGGGCCGCAGTATTCCGGACGTGGTTCACCGACGTACCGGCGTCAACACCACGAGTGAACCCATGGACGCGAAACGGCCAGCAAGTTAGTCCTCGCTGCCGATGTGGAGGCTGGATCGGAGGGACAGGAAACTATGGCTTTGTAGGTAGCACAAATCTGTTCCCTTGCGCCCTCTGGCAGCCGGTACGTCCCACAACGACTGCGCATCAGCCCAATTAGCACAACGATACATGATTCGGTTGACACCTTCATTCACTCCCCGGCCACCTTCCAGGCCCTCATTCCCCCAGGGCCACCACACGCGCCGACGTCCCTTGGCAGTCCGTGAGCTTGATCCCTGCAGGCAGCAGGATCTTCGCCAGCGGGATCCATTTGTTCTTGCGCGCCGCGTGCCTAGGTGCGCGTAAGTAAATGAATGTATGGAAAGGAAGGAGAATATGAGAGGAATGCAGAGTAAGCATTGGAGGGGAATTGAGTTGAGTTGATAAAACTCACTCGGAAGTCGGCCACTCAATCGCATCGAGGCGGATCTCCTTCAGCGCGGGGAACCGCGGGCTCGCCGCGCTGGCGCTGGCATCGGTGGACAGATTGCTGAAGTTTGTCTTGAGCGCGGATTCGAGTGAGCGGCTCTTGTGAGCGGTGAATGTAAGTAAGTACGTCGAGTGGTGTCAGTGTGTGTAGTGTAGTATGTTGAAGGGGAGGAGGGAGGAAGAGAGGACGCACACGTAGGGAGCACCGAAACAAATATATTCGAGGGCGGTGTGGGGGGCGGCGCACGAGATGAAGTCGGCTGGGAGAGTCTACGGGGGATTAGACGGTGACAAGGGAGGAAGGAAGGAAGGAAGGAAGGAAGGAAAGAGGAAACGCGTACGGCTTTGTGGTCAAACACCACCTCGAGGCGCGCGAGGTTCGGGCAGAGGTCGAATATGTTGACTTGGGTGAGCGCCGCGAGCTGGACGGTGAGCGTGGTGAGTTTGGGGCCGTGCTTGCGGAGAAAGCAGGTGGTGGCAGGGACGTTGGTGGTCTGTAAGATGACTTCCCGCAGGGCGGGGAGACTGCGGACAAGGAAGCGAGGTCAAAGAGGGGATAGTGAGTCGGGAAAGATTAATGGGACAACACACGGTAGATGGAGGCAAAGCCCGAGGAAGGGCGCAGACGACTGGGGCTCTGTGACATCCAAACTTTCGACGGTCGCGAGGATGGTGGATCCGGGAGCGGGGTCGGAGAACGAATATTTTGGGTGTGCCGCCCAGCTTATATAGCGGAGGGAGGTGAAAGGAGCCAACAAGGAGGGGTCGATGAAAACGGCGGATTTAGCTTTGGGGCCGCGACCGGTGGGCTTCTTCGAGAAGTCCAGGTGCAGCTCATGCAGAGTGGACCCTCGAGACTTGCCGAGTGCTTGGAGTGAATCGACATCTTCCGCCTCGGCAGAGTTCGGAAAGGAACTCGACGATATCGAGGCAAAGTCATCGTCGTCATCGCCCTCGCCGTTCTCGTGAGCGTAAAGTGATTCAGAGCTGTGATGTATGCGTTGGTCAACTGAGCTCGCACCCGCAGAAAGAAAAAAAAAGCTTACTCCGAGTCATATGGGACGTAGGTCACGACCGCTTTGAGGTTCTCGTCCTGATCTACGATCGCGTGAATCTCGTGAAGTGCTTCGTATTCCTCATCGTCACTGTCCGGTTCGACCGTCACCAAACCCAAGGGGTCAGGCATCATGGCAGACATCACGATCTGCAAAGACGTGAAAGAACGCAGCCGGGTGACTGGGCGGAGATATTCCGGGAACGTGCGCCCGACGGGCATGATCAAGGTTTGAAGGCTTGGAGATTTGCCCAACGCCAGGGCTAGAGCTTCTGCGCGGGGATCTATAATATCGTTGGCCGACGCGTAGATATCGGCGCGGTAGGGAAAATCAAAGATTTCCTGCGGCAGCGTAAGAACTGGGTCGGTACGGAGGAAAGGATGAGCACACGCACTAGATGGTCCCACTTGGGAATATTCGCAAGTAGCTTATCGAAAAGCAGTGCGGTTTGCTTGTTTTTCTTGGGTTTCATGTCGCCAAAGTCATCCAGGAGACCGTCGAAGAGGATTACGCGCCGCGGGTTGATGAGCTCCAGCCCACTGCAGAACCCGCGGACATCGTCTGCGCCCCAAATGGAGAGGGAGAGGAACAAGTCGGTGATGCTGGGCGTGCGTTTGAGGATGCTCAGCATGACATTGCCAAAGCCGCCTTCCACCCTCAACTTGCGCACGAACGCCCCAAAATCCGGGTTCTTCTCGAGGACCTTCTCGAGCGCTACAGCCTGAGCGGTGGTACGAAGAATGACCACGTTATACAGGAGCGGTGTGGATACGCGCAGCCACGTCTTGCAGACCAAGAGGTATGTCGACGACGAGTAGCCCGGTTCCGAAAGCGCTTGCTCCGAGCGGTGAGAAAACACCTTGTCAGGGTGCTTGAGCAGGGGGGAAATGATCTCGGAGAGTATTTCGTCTGGAACCCGGGTTATGGCCATCGTGGCCATGGACGCGTCGCGCGTGAATGGCTGGAGGCAACAGGAGAAAGGCGTGATGGCTTTGTACTTGTTGAGTCATCACCAAATTGGGAAAAAAAAAGGACTCTAGTGCAGTGTCCTGAGGACATAATATGCCCAATTAGGCATAACCTAAGGGCACAGCCACACGGCGCTCCCTTCTGCTCGCTGGCACGACCACCGCCCGTCTCTCAACCTCAGCCTTCCCCAACTGCCAGTCCTCAATAGAAAGGAGAAGCCATCGTCCCTTCAAGTTCGTAGAGCCTAGATGGGCTCAAAACCTCCGCAAATTCAATATCAAGTCTTCAAGCCTCAAGCTGCCCCAAACCCCCCTCGCAGAGCCCGATGCCGCCATGCGTACCTCCGAGACATTCTCCCGCATCACCCCCATTGAAACCTGCGCTCGATGCGGTTCGATGCAGCGACGCTGCAGCGGCAACCGCGTCACCAACCTCATCCGTTACCCCGCGCCGTTTTCCCCCCCGCTGCAGTGCCCGATGTCGCCCCGCGGTGCCGCCAGGGTGTTGCCCGAGCTCGACCCCATCGCCACCTGTGTTAGATGTGCTAGATACGACGATGCTGCGGCTGCGCGCTCATCACGACCGGGTCTGCACCCACCCACCCTGCGCCCCTTCCGCCCGCGCCACTACGCCCGATTTCGCCCCCGCAGCGCCTGCAAGGCGCTCCCCAACATCAACCCCATTGACGCCTGCCTTCGATACGACAGCCGCGACTGCGCGCCGCCACGACGGATGTTCACGCGCCGTGCCGCACCCTTCCGCCCCGCGCCGCCACTGTTCCACCTCGCCTCCCATCAAAACCTACGTTCTATCCGGCCGCCCTGAGACTATGCACCCGCCCCGACCGGGCCTCCTTCTCGGACAACACCAAATGTCGCATCGGCGATGCCGCAAGAATCAAGTTGCAATCTACCGCCGTCAACGACACTGTCTGCCTGGGTTCTTGAATCTGTTGCTGATGTTGCTCATCCAACCCCTCCGCGTTCCCGCACGACCCAGCGCGCTCCCTCCGCCGCCGCGCAGATCTTCATCAAATTCGCTCAGGCAGGCTTTGCCGGTGGCTCGTCCAGTGGGTCCTTCTTCATTCTGCCCGTCCTAATTTGTTGCTAACACTCCATCCCAAGGTCTCGACCAGGTGCAGGCCAAGCGCTTATGGAGCTATTCGCCGGCCCTTGCTGGTGGAAATTTACTGTACTAAATCTTCGATAAAAATATGCTTTTGTCCTCTTAACTCCGTCGGAAACACAGAGAATATGCTGCCTTACATACCTGTAGAACGAAATTGCAAGGCTTGTATTAATTACTGGACGTTGAACAAAAAGGAAACAAAGAGAAAATGTGAACGACGTGAGGTTCGAACGCTGTAGAACCAAAACGGCTTTCAATCAAGGGCGCTGAGCTTACAACTAAGTCATCGACGCTTTTTCATCTCCCCGCCAATTACCCCCTCCCTCACCGATTATTTGAATAGGATTCTATTCAAATACTCCTCGGGACATAACACCAGAGTCAAAAAAAGGTAACACCAGGTGAGGTTCGCGAGTTGCCACAATTGTGATGGTCAACTGACACGCGCTCGCAACCTCATACAATCGTCAAAAAATCATTATATCATGCCCGCGATCCACTCACAATCGTCGCAAGGACATCGTCTGAGCTCACGATAATTGTGGGTGTTCGCAAGCCCTTTTCTGGCCAGGCAACTCTTGCCTACTGCCAGTAGGTAAATGTCAAACTTTTTGTACGGCTATGAAATAGTGCCATCGTCGAAGCCCTTCCCTTCACTCTTTTCGGATAGCGAAACGGGGAAACAATTTTTTTTCTTGTGCGGAAAACTCTGTGAAGTGCTTCAAACTCCGATGATGGGTCCGTGCGCATCAAGGACGCGTGTTACGAATTTGACAGCTGGTTTTGATCCCCCCTTCTTTCCTTCCCACCACGAGTCCACGACGCACCAGCGATCCCGCTCTCCGTTGCTCTACCGTCCTCCACCAAAGCTGAACCCGCCTACAAATCGTCTCAAAACCATAAACTATCCGCTGCAACAGTCTCCTACTGGAAGCCACCCAGCAACAACAGGCCTTCGACGGCCGTCGATCGAAGTGTCGCAACGCCTCAAGTCTTTCCAAACTGACCATCCTCTTCAAACAATCTCCAAACCAATCTCCGAACACAGTCCGCTGCATCTCCATAATCCACATCTCAAGCCGGGCAAGTCGTCTCAACCACTTCAAACCATCGCCTGTCCTCTCATCAAGTCTAGTCGACTTCAAATTGGACTTCGAGCGGACACGCAAGTTTCCGAGGCCATGCCGTGCCCAGGTCCCGCTTTCCCGTTGAGGCTCCCTCCCCGCTCTTCCCTCCGCGCCCCCACCCTCAATCCAGGCAGGTCGCCTCCGAGTCAGACGCCCATGTTCACCCTACGCTCGTGCGTTTCTCCCTCCCTCCCTCCCTCCCTCCACCACAAGCACTAACTGCGTGCCCTTAGTGGCCCGTTCACTTCCGAGCATCGTCGGCCCCTCTGCATGTGCATGCTCCCCTAGCCCGCGCACGGGATGGATGGGACTGGGTGCCGATGCGATGGTTATTTTCGTTCGAGTAGTCGTCGAGTTTGTCTGTTGTAGTGCCCAATATGACCACCTTCTATTCTTTTGTCTGCTGGGACCCATCCGCCGAGTATAAAACTGCAGATACGAACATCCTCCCAACATAGAAGAAATATCGGAAGGGCATGTATGCCTTTCTATGCGCTTGCGAAACTGACGAGATCCACAATGGATTGTGAGGACCGTGAGTCCCACACATGCAGAGTTTCGGTTTTGAGGATTGTGAGGATTGTGGCGATCACAATCGCATATAAGCCCTCGCGCACAATTTCCGAATTTGGTGATGTTGTCCAATAACGTGGTCCGGCCGAAGTGGTAAGCGCTTCGGCGGTGGTTTGGCGCTTAAACTTTCGAAATATTGTTTCCCAGTCCTCTGGATATTCGGCGCTCGGTCCCAAAAACCTTCGGGGTGATAACGGGTTCTTGCGACAGAATTTAGCTCATGCAAACGACTGTCGGGTGTTCAAGCTGAACCAGCTTCGAGGTTCACATGAATTTCTCAACCCAAGTTCAAGATCGAAAAATGGCAGAACGTCTATTAGATTCGAGGCGTGTATGCTATGGCTTTAGAGAAGGAAAGGAAGCGATAAACGAAAGGTACAGAGGCGGAAACTACTGTACAGGGAGAAGTAAAGAAAAGTGTCCTCTTTCAAGCTTGCGTATCGTTATCCGGATTGCTCACCCCCGGCTTATACGTGGGCCGCGTCCCAATAACAGTCGCGCTCTGCCCCGTCGACACCGTATGCGTGCCCGTGCCAGTGCCCGTCTCCCCCATAATGATCCCCATGCGCTCAATTACCTCGCCGATGGTGGAGCCGGTGCCGCTGTCCCGCGGCGCGTGCGCCGTCGTGTTGGAGTCGTACGACCGCTGCGAGTCGACGGAGCCGCCCTTCTCGGGCCGCGCACGGTTGCCCCGGCGCGAAGCGCGGCGACGGCGACGGTGACGGTGATGCGTCCCCAGGCTCGGGCGACTCCGCGCTGTACGGCGGGGGGTTCAGGCGCGTGCGCTCGCTACCGCTGCTGCCATCCGCCGACGCCATGCCGAGGGCCATGAACGTCGCAGCGGGCCCCTGCTCGTGGTTATTGTACGTCGTCGTCAGCGTCGTCTCCGACGCCTTGCGCGTCATGCCCGGCGGGGGCGGCGAGGTGGACGCCGCGCGGAGCGTGTACGGCTCGACGTAGTCCTCGCGGTTGACCATCTGCACGGGCGAGAGCGGCGGGGACATGACCCGCGCGGGGGACGTGTAGCCCGAGCCGTACGGGAGCGAGTGCGCGCTCCCCGTCCGGGTGTGGATCGTGTTGCTTGTGGTGTAGATCGTGCCCGCGCGGTGGACGACGGACATGCTCTGCGGGCTGGGGAACGATTTGCCGGAGACGTCCGAGGTGGAGCGGCCGTGGATTTGCGGGCGGATGAACGGGCGGGTGCCGGTGTCTTCGTTGCCGTCCTGGGTGCGTTTGCGGAGCCACCAGAAGGCAATGGCAGCGCCGAGCGCGAGGACGGCGAGGCCGCCGATGACGCCGCCTACGATGGCGCCGACTGGGGTTTTCTTCTTATGCTTGCTATCCGGGGGGGGTCTGGCCTTGGACGTAGTCCGGCTTGTTCTCTTGCGCGAGGAGCTTGGCTTGCGCTGGGTCAAAGCGCGCGTTGTTCCAAGTGCGTGCTAAATGAAATCAGCATGCGGTTTTGAGCACTTTGAAATGTGGCAACATACGATTCGTGCCCGCCCAAAACGGAATCGCCGTCCCCGAGGGAAGAGTAACGTTCGAAGGAAAGTAGCTGCGTAGGATAGATGGTTAATGCTAGCACGGTTAGGGCTGGTTCAAATTTACGTGTCTGTTTCAAAACTGGCACATTGTCCGGAATAACCCGCCCAACTGTTGCGACAATATTAGCGGGCGGGACAAGATAGAACGGGCTGGGGAAGCTCACTTGTTCACCGATGAGTCGAGGCCCTGGCACTCGGTACATGCGCTGATAAGGTTGTACGCCGCCCACGAACTGCAGGGAGACGCTCAGAAAATGGTCCCCACGTTCAGCAGCTGGTCGATCTCACTCACCAAGTACAAAGATTTGCCGTGGTGGAATTGGGATTGTCGTACTGATCCCCCTTTGGCAGCGCAACCACATCCCAGTCTGCACGCAAGTCAGGCGAAGGCAGGTAGCAGCCCACAAATGGTACGCACTGCCATTAAAACACGAGCCCCAGACTTTGGCGGTAAGCAGACAAGGTGTATCCCCCCCGCGAGTTGGACGCCCAGTTGTAGTCGTCGCTGCATTGAGCCTGCGTTTGCGCGACACGGGGAAAAGCCTGTGTGGCAAGGGCCGAGGCGCCGAAGAGAGATAACAGGCACAACGGCCCTGAGAAAGCGGCGCGTCTAGTCATGAAGGTCGTGCTGGAGAGACCGAGGAAGAGGAGCGGAATAGGTTGTCGTGAAGCGGTCTTGGGGGGCAAAGTGAAAGGAAGAGAAAGCCGCCTCGGTTTGTGTGGCCAGGCACCAAATACCCGCTGACCCCGGTGGGCGCTCCGTACCGGTGAAACCGAAATAAGCTGTACTGATGAACATCATTCCATATAACCGGAAACGGGGTTCCATACGAGAACATAGACAGTCTCGCAGCCTCGAAGTCGACTCAGAACATCAGACAGATTCACGACAGATGAGGTCCAAGATGTCTGCAGTTAGGGGGGCGTTAACCGGGGCCTGGAGGCAGTAATACACACAAAAAATAGAGATGTTACCAAAGGTGACGTTGTTGGCGGATCGCGTTTGGGCTAGACCGGGCGCATCGATATTTGGAAAAGGGCGCGTGTGGACGCGGATAATCTCTGGAGGTTTCAAATTTGGGAGAAACTTGGGAGGTTCTCTGTCACCGAACGCGTTAACAGATAACAGAGAACAGAGTGAATGGAATGGCAATGGAATGGAATCCTTGGAGTTGCAAGAGAAAGAAGACTCCAAGGTGTTGTTGAGCGCGCACGAGAAAACCGTTCATCATTCACCGTCAGGCTGTTCGCCGCCACTGCCCCATGCCTCGTTCGCCGTTCGCGGTTCCATTCGGTGCGCGCTCCTGAAACGCGGAAACACGAAAATTAATTACAGTTTGCACCCTCTGCACCCCTCGGCCTCGGTCTCCATGCAGTGTAAGGCGTTTAGCGGCCTCATGCGCAAGTGGCGACGAACAGCGGCCTCATCGCCCGTCGGGGCCCCGGGCGCCTCATGAACCCGGGGCCCGGGCCCTTTCTACTCGAAGTCTGATGAGGGGCGCTTGAAGTCGGGTTCTCCAAGTTTTTGAAGGCTTGAATGCAGTGGAAGTCAACAGAAGAACGTTGGGGAAGGAAGCAGAGAAAGTCGGCTGGTCGGCAAAGATGATTACCAATAGGTCATGTGACTGTCGCGTCGCGTTCAACGTGGCAAACACGGACAACTTGAACCATCTCGTTGCCTTTGGTATTCGCATGCACCCACAGCACATCCATCCAACTCGGCTGCATTGGCTGTATGTATTCAAGAGCGCTTTGAGGAACATCAGCTCGAAGTTCCTCGATAAGTATTCGCGGATCCAGAGCATTCAAGTTCGAACCTGGGAAGAGATCCAAGGTTGAAGGTGAACCAATTTTTCAACACCGCCTGCGTCGGCCGTACGGGTTGCCGGTGCTTCTTTTACATCGCATGGGAGGGGGTATAAGGCGGGACTTCGCTGTATGTTGGTACCGTCGGACAGAGATAGAACCACGCGTCTCGTAAGGGATCCTACCTTGTAACTGCTCCTACCTAGACTCGGAGCACGAGGTGCGGGTAGAGTGACGAAAAGTGGCCTTCACCGCCAGTATCATGTTCGCATTCCAGGCTACTGCGGATTCCCCCAACAACTCACTCGGCAGCAGCCGCGGTTGAAGGCGCAAATGCCGCGAGCAGCGCAGCCGTCCACCCATCATACGCCCCGACCTCCTCGACACAATCGCCTGCTCGATATGCACAACTCCCCCGTCGCACTCCCGCCCCCGGCCGCCTCGCCGCACACCTTCGCCTCCGCAACCCCGTTCACCAATCTCCCAAACACATTGTCCGTTGCAGTCAAACTGCACGCGCTGTCCGACGGGAGCGACATGGTCCATGCGGGGAACGCCGCCGTGAGGTGGGTTTTGAGTCTTTTTAGGGGGCGGTCGACGGTGTCAGTGTACCAGGCTATCGAAGCGCCTGCTTCGACCTATATGTGGAGAGCGGTGAGAGTGGTGAGAGACGTAGGTCGGCTGACTTACTGGCTGCATACCATACCTATTTCCGCTGGACAGAAACATCGTGTCTGTCGGGCATGAGCTCGCACCCTTGCCGTGCATTTGTAATGAAAGCGCATGACGGCGCGGGACACCCGTCCTTGGCGTGCTGCCACACCCGGATGGTTTTGCTCGCCGAGAAGAAGGGCTCTGCCTAGACTCCATCCATTCGTTCGTTCAACTCGATTCAGAGGTGGCACATAATGAAAGAAGCACCGAAGCACCCACCGTGTCGTGCGCGGGGTCGGTCTTGTAGTACACGGTTGTATTGGAGGACGGAAGAACGCAATCCGACGGCGCTAGGTTGGCCGTACGAATCCGTCCGGAGATCAGGAGACTGCGGGCGCCGGTGGATTTGATTAACGCGCCCGCCTGCTCGGGGGTGAATAGATCGTAGGCGGGATGCGGAGCTGCGAGGTGGATGTCGCGCAGGACGGCTTTTTGGGTGGCGGGGACGACGAAAGAGGCCCCATCCTTTCGAATACAGCCCGTCGACGGAGGTGGTTTCGGAGCCGACGCAGTATTGGGCGCCGGTGGCCGCGTCGGTGAACAGAGAAACGTCGTAAATGTCTGCGATAGCTGGCGGGACGACGAGGGAGGTGCAGTTTCCATCCACGGAGAGCAGGGCGGAGACGAGGTCTTCCCAGCCCTCGAGTTGGTCGGCAGTTGGTTGAGCAGCAGCGTATGTTTCGTCCGTGTAATAGCCCTCCGATACAGTGTACGCGTCAAAACATTGGACGGCGGTCCTCCAGAGTGGAGGTGGTGTTTTGGACGCAAGCTATTTGCGCAGAGGGGTGTTGCGCGCAGTTGGCGAAGTGAGGCTAGTATTTCTAGCCCCCGCGCGCAGTTTATCCAGGGCAACATGAGGAGGGGAGGATGTGGTCGCTGCTTAAAAATCGCGAATCAAGATGGCACTGCAAACGGAGATGTTATGTAATCTCCGAGTACATAGTGAAATCGCCACAAACAAGAGGAATTGCGGAAGGACGAGATCTGGGGACGGTGCAGACTTGCGAGGAAGACTGCAACGAAATTACAGGAATATTTCCTCAGATAGCCAGCGCTGTAAAACTTTCCAAGCTTGTCGCGTCGCGTGGAACCCAAGGTTGGAAACGTAAAATCAAGCCTTATGTTACACACCCCGACAATGGCCGAACTTCGGCGCAGCTGAGCCGCAGTCTCATTTTCAAGGTATCAGATTGTGATCCGGCCCTGCTGAAATCCAGGCTGATTTGCTAAGTATAATAAAAGCCTTCGGAGCGTCCGAAATCTGAAGAATAAGTTGAGGTCTCAGTACGACTGATATCTCAAATTTCAGGCCAAATTCAGTCCAGCTCAAATGCAGAATTTCGGTGTTGGTTTCAGTGCGAGCCGAACCTAACATTTCGGTAGAGCCGAAATGGGATGTTAGCGGGTTCGGCCCGATTTCAACCCAACCGAAATGCCACGTTTCGGCGCGGTTTCGGCACTGACTGAAAACAATTAGTTTTGTGCGATTCGAAACGAGAGCCGATACTTGAGGTATCACATAGATTTCAGTTGTCCTGAATCCCATACTCATTCTTTGTCTTTCAAATGTTCTGAATCTCCTTCCAATATTTGGCAAATCAACTTGCATTTCAGCACAGTTGAATCTCAATCCGAAACCTTGGGAATAAGATTGCAGTTCGGCCGCGCCGAAATTCGGTGATCACCCATGTGACACGCCTGCACCGCCAAGGTGCGCAAAGACCGATTCAGTTTCAACATGCCGCACTCTGTAGAAAAATGTTGGGCGACTGAATACAAAAAGGGTACTGTAGCAACAACTACACGCTAGTTATGAGGATCGTGAGCAAGCAAAGGGACCTGAATGGAACAATCTATGGATTTCTTGTTGAGAGTGACGGGAAGGGCCTGTCGGAATGGAATTAACAAAGTACGCGTCAACTGAAGAGGAATTCTTGCGATAGTCCGGATACGGTGGGACTTGGGGAGAGCATTGGTTGCAAGGACAGCGACTCCGTGCAGCCCCATCGTCAGGTCTACGTGCGTTCGGTATCAGTATTATCATAAGTGAAGGAAGGGGAGCGCGCAAGGAGGCGAACATACGTTGGTTCGGAATTACTCCAAAGTTCATCTTCGTTGGCGATCTCATCCAGCTGCGCCAACCATGTGTTGAAGTCGAGGGAATGCACATTCGGATTACCCTCAAGCTCGTGGTCCGCGATACTCGACACTGTGGGACACGACCTGAGTATCGATGCGATACACGAACGATATCGAACTCGCCGTTATCTGGTTCAATAGCCAAGAAAGGACTGATTGGGGAGGGAAGGCCGGCAGGGGGTGGCGGGTCGTCATCAGCCTGAAATTGCTTCAACTCCGGAAGTTCATCGAATTGGCTGCGCAGCTCGGCATCCATGCCAGCCGCAAGGGACTCTTGCAAGTCATCGTTAGACGTATGAACTGCGGATCGTTTTGTCAGTAAGGTTATCGCGACAGAGTGAACGATACGTGTACTTGCACAAACTCTCGAACAATTCCTCGTCGTCGCGGCGGTCGAAGACTGTGAAATCCAGCGACGGGCTGAGAGAAGGCGGTTCCCGAGGTTGTTCCGTCGATGGCTCTCCGTCACCGAACGCCGCATACTGCTCCTGCAGAGCCTCTCGGCGCTGGGTTTCGTCGGCGAGCTGATTCAGGATGGCGTCGAGACTACTCTCCAGGTCGGCGCCGACGGAATCTCGCCAGTCCGAACTGGGCGATTCAGGCGGGCTCGGCAACGTGGCGACATCGATATCACGGAAGGTTCTTTGAGGTTCCTCTGGCTCAACTTGGGAAGATTACGCGCACTGCGTCGTGGGGCGCCGGAAAGCAAGCTGTACTGGGTTTTTTTCCTCGGAGGTGGGTCGTCCGGGTCCGCAGACGAACTACTCTTGGCCTGATCATTGAGGAGGGACCGCGGGGACATGAGCACATAATCCATGACCATGCGTTTGCGTTTGAGTGGCGATTGGGCGGTCGCCGTCGTCGGCGAAATGCCCTCCCAGTCCATCAGGGTGTCATCGTCCGACAAAGGGTCAGTAGGTTCGGAGGCGCCACGGTGGCGTTGAAGAGTGAGTGGCGCAATTCCCAGCAGCAGACGACACTGAAACATAACAGAAATGAGATTTTGGCGCGGGGTAACTGGTGCTACAGACCTTCAGACTCTCCGGTAGCCAAACGGGGAGGTTTAGGTGGCATTTGGATTCGGAACCTTTCGCGGGAAGATGGTGGCGTTAGCAGTGGGCACAGTCGGTGGAAACTCTATGATGAGACGGAATACTGTTGTTGTGGAGAAGACCACCGTCTCCCCAAGGGAAATCGGTTGGCGCGGTGGCGGCACCGTGGTGGAAGAAGGGAGGCTTGTGACGAAGCGTGACCCAGTTGATTTACGGAGATAACAAAGCGTGCGAGTTTTCTGCCGCGAGTCTTGCGTTCATCATGTAGGTCAATAATCCAAGTTGGACCGTTGATAAATGCCACAGTGGATAAGATAACTTCGCGGAGGGGGAAGCGATTGCTTTGCGCCCAGGAGCTACACCGAAAGTTCGTGTTGCTCGAAATTGGCGAGAAGTTTGCGCTGCAGCCATCTCATGGCTGAAGGCTGCAAAAAATTGACCATTCTGCGAGAGTCTGACTCAGTCCCTTCCGCTCCCTGGGCGTCATATTGACGCCATGGAAGGTCTGTATAAGACCTGAAAAGGCCCAACATCAGCCATCGGACAGTGGCTCGAATGGCTCTGCGTAAACTCTGTATTGATTGCTATGTTGCAATCCTCTAACGGTAACCCTGGAGTCGGTGGCTGGACTGGACGTCAATGTGAGTCCGCAATGAGTTTCCTCCATTTTGGTGTGGCCACAACTCCCTGTTTGCGTCCGTGGCGGCGGTCCTTGTGAGGATATCCTTAATCAACCTGAGGTAAATTGACGCTGAGAGAAATATAGTACTGGGTCTGTGAACATGCATCTCTGGAGGTCTAGAGCCCCCGAGTTTTGTACAAGGCATAACTGACTGAAAAGCTCGGCGCGTTGTAATGAAATCGAACACCGCCGAGATGCCCGACAAACTTCCCACGGTTCCTCTTTATCTGTCATCCCCTGCAAACACTTGTCGTTGCAGCAGCAGCAGCTCTTCATAGACACAATCTATCCCTCGCTGATAGTAGGGTATAAATTGGCCACGATCAGGCAACACGCCGCGTCGAATCCGATTCAGATATTGGAACGAGCAATTTATATATATGTTAAGTGCAGTACAACAAAAAATACCGGCAGCAAAGTCGAAGTGTATACAGAATCGAATACGCGTTCAAAGCCGTCGTCGAGTAACGCCAAATCTCTCTCCGAAAACCACCGCGAACGTGAAAGTGGATGAATGAATGAATATTTTGCTGGGGTGCGTGGTACAAATGTCGATGCGAATACGAGATAATAGCCTGGGCCTTGTGTCAGTGAGCTCGAGACGGTACGAAGGATAAATCGGGTGAAGGACGACGCACGAATCAGTTAGGAAGTACACTTGGGATTGGGATTTCAGGCAACGACGCAGCTCCCGCTCGAGCCAGTGCCGCTGTCCTCGTTGACCGAGCGGCGGTGAGATCATCTTCTCTGCAGACGACGCAGCTGCCACTCGAGCCTGTGCCGCTGTCGTCGTTCATGGGCGGGAGGGCGATCTCCTCAGTCTTCCTCGGGTGGGTAGCAGTGATGGTGGTGAAGGCGTCCATTTAATGTGGAGAGGAGGGAGGATGGACAGAAGCTTTGGGGGTGCAAAGGTGGTGGGCCGACGCGGGCTTGAGTCCAAGGGATCTTCTGGGGGCTTTTATACATACAGCTTGGGTGGGCAACTGATTATAAATACCATATATTTGGAGAACAATACGCGGGCCTGCGCTTGGGCCGTTGTATTTCGTCAACAAAAAGGACGACGATCGGACGATGATCGTCGTGCATATATGGGAAGTGCGTCCCAGGCCGCACAAAAGAGAGCCGACGGCTATCGAGATTGGATGAGAATTGTGGGCGTGAGTTGAGTGACGAGTCAGATCAAAGCGACGACACGATCCTTGCCTGCGAACTTGAGAGAGCGGCTGGAAAAACTCTAATGCGGGCCTGGATAGGAAGTCAAGATTTGGGGAGACTAAGGTCCTGCCGGCAGCGGCGTATACAAATTGCGTATGCAAATGGCGGCCCTTGACTCGACGGGAAAGACAATAGAAAGATCATTTGATGATAAAGTGAGGGCACCGTCGATCGTGAATGCCCTAGAAAGATAATAAAATTCTCACTGGGAGTATGAGCTGACGGCAGGCCCCAGCGGGAGCACGCACACCAACCGCGGTGTTATTGGGCTTCAATTTGTCCGCTTTGAAACAGGAAAAGCATGGTTATATTCGGTTCAGAACATGTGGGAGGGGCTTTCTAGTGTATAACTATGAGAAGCGCTCTGGGAATCACTGTTGAGTCAAGCTGAAAGAGAAGGAAAGACCGTGTGGACGTACTGAATTGGCGTCGAAACCCATATTGAAACCCTTTAGGCCTTGGATTTCAACTCTACAGCCCTGCGCAGTCAGGGTCTGAACATCGCAAACACCTCATCGTCAACCGGCGTTGGCTGCGGAAGAGTAAACCGGAACGACTCGAGCCGCGCACAAGCCTCTTCCGCTCCTTGCCTCGAAGCCACCATCTTGGCCATGGCAGCGTAGGGGACGTCGACCAGGCGCGAAGACATCGAGAGGTTGCGCAGATTCGGGAGCACTCCCAAACTGCTATGCATCCTCACAAAGAAGGTATCGAATTGTTCAGAAGTCCAAGCGAGGTCGGTGAGATGGATTTCGGTAGGTGTCCGGACCTCGTCGATGATGATCGTTTGGAGAGATAGACTGGGCGAGCGCAATGACACGAGGCCAGGGAGCAGCTTGAGCGGGTGAGAAGCGCGAAGAGCTCGTCGACGAATTCGTCGGAGAATACCCCAAGATCGAGATGCCGAAGAGCTGGCAGGACGAGAGGGTCCAGGAGTGCACTATCATGCACTTGACAACCGTCTTCGCCGTGTAATTTGAGTGTGTGAAGGTGATGCAGGGTCAGCGTCGTCTCGGGCACTTCGAAGTCGAAGGCCCCACGCTCGAGGTGAAGTATCTGAAGCTGCGGCGTGCGTTCCAGAATATCCGAGTACGCCGCAGCGCCATCTCGCCCGAGTCCCAGAGTGGTGAGCTGGCCCCACGGCAAGGCTGAACGAGCGAAATGGCTCGCCTGTTACATGTACTTCGCGAAGGAGGGGCGCCTCAGAGAAGACAGATTTCTCGCTGTCGGCACCACGCCAGGCCAATTTAATCCGCAATTTCGAGGTTGGGTATGCGCCCTTGAATGTCGGCCAAGTCGGTGGGATACCTCAATCGCGAGGAGAAGTCGCAGGCAAACTCCTCCATCGCGTGGAATGTGGGATGAGGGCAGCGGTCACCTGCTATCGCTCTCCGTCATGTCCACCTCCAGCAATTGACCTCCCGCAGCGGAACCCACCACCAGCAGGCCTTCCAACCTCGAATGCGATGGAAGTCGACGGTGGCATTTGGAGGCGAGACCATATTGGCTGCAGGTCGAGGGCAACGGCACGCCACTGTTTGCAGACACTGGCCAAGGCAAGGGGAGCGCAAAGACTCCCTGGCTGACCGGCAGAAATCTCCGCCCAGTCGACACAGCGCAGGAAATCTCGGCGGTGATTTCCACAGGGATGGTGAGAATGGGATAGACGATGGAGTTGAGGGCGTCCACTATGGGTTTGCGCGCTACTGCAAGCTCTTCGACGCGGGCACGAAGGGCTGCCAGTTCGGCGTCAATTTCTGCGAGGGCGGAACGGAGGGATGTGGGCGAGGATAGCGGTGGTTCGCTGCCGCGAGGAATCATGGCGAGGGCCCAGGATCCTGGAGGGTCGTGGTGGTCGAGTGCAAAGGCTATGGATTACGTGATCCATCGGCCGACTCGGCCGAGTTCGACTTCCACCTTTCGAAGGAATCAATAAACTGGAATCCTATATGAGCATAGGCCCTCGCTTGTCATAGCCTCTACCCGGTCGGACGCTGTCATCTCTCTCGAAAGG
Source organism: Mycena filopes (assembly GCA_029281495.1). Taxonomy (NCBI): domain Eukaryota; kingdom Fungi; phylum Basidiomycota; class Agaricomycetes; order Agaricales; family Mycenaceae; genus Mycena; species Mycena filopes. The sequence goes on along the minus strand of JARIHR010000186.1, from coordinate 9,889 downwards.
GAGGAGGACATTGTTTAGTCACAATCGAATTACTTACGGCTCCTTTGTATTTTGAACCACTATTAACTGGCGCATTTTCCTTCGGTGGATAGAAAGCTCTCGTGTATCCGATTCTTATTCAATCAATCCTCACGATCTAATATTTTCCTGTCGCTATTTTGCGCCCTGGTCGCCGGATTCGAAGCGAAACTCCTCCTCGAGCTTGACGCCCTCGATCTGGATGGGTTGCGCTCCTATGTATTCGTGATTGTAAAACCGACCCGAGGAGAGAATGAAATTCCAAACACACACCTAGCATAACGGAATAGAGTTTTGCCCATCCCCTGGTCTCATTCCGCCAAGTGTGCATGGTGCCTCGCTGGACAACCGTGTCTCCTTCAGTCAGAGTCACTCTTTCGCCTTCCTCCAACTCCAGAACGACAGTTCCTTTCACCACGACGGCGTAGTCCAGCGTCACTGTCCTGTGCATTGGCTAGAGCTCCGGGTTTGAGCTTGGTAAACCGCCGGGAAGTTGAAATCACGCACCGAAACGTCTCCAGGCGGGAGATCCCAACACCGGAAGGTCGATCCCATTGCGCTGACGAGCTCCGGGTGAGTCTTTATCTCGTCCACCCATTTCCCCTTCGATATCTCGGTGTCGATCACCGCAGGCGATTCCCCGGTGTAATGCAAATCGTGTACACGCTGGACTGTCTCGTTACCAACGGTCGCGCTGGCTCGACGTTGTCTGCGATAACGGTGGACCTTCCCGCAGAGGTGCGGCCGGTGACGACGCGCCGAATCGGGGGGAATGGAGCCTTGGTGGTGGACATGAGAGGCGGAGTCAAGGAAGGACCAGGTGAGGGACAATTCAAACGAGGCGCGAATATAAGTACATGAATATGTAGGTCATAAGCATAATTATCACGTCGGAAAGCGAACCGGCGGATAAACCTCAACAATGTTCCAGAAACGGAGCCCATACGCCGCAATGTGCGTGAGCGCCGACTAGTGATTCCAACAACAACTTCTGTATGCCGAGGGCGGCTTCCCTCGCGGCTAGCCTCGCCCCCCACTTCCGTTTTCAAACCGCACCCGAAATCGACCTTCAACTTCCAAAAGTTGAATTGTGACACTATATCAACGTAGGCCCTTGCGAGTCCATGGACGGTATACTGTCGGAGGCCACAATTCTTCCCACAAGGGTTGAAGGATATCATAGTCGAAACGAGCGATTTGTGTTTTGAACCATAGCAGGGGCGTCCTCCCTACAAGGATCCAAAGCTATCTGTTTCCAACTTCCGTCCAACCAGTCTAACTCGGTTCATTATTTTGCCTCATCTTCGCCGGAATGCGCGACGCGGAACTCTTCCTCCAACTTGACGCCCTCGATCTCAATAGGTTGTGCTCCTGATTATAAGTGGGAAATCAAGCCAAGGAGTAAAGGAGATCGCAAACACATACCTAGCATAACGAAATACACCCTTGCCCACTCGGTGGTCTCATTCCTCCAGGTGTGCATGGTGCCTCGCTGGACGACCGTATCTCCTTCATTAAGCGTCACCCTTTCGCCTTCCTCCAATTCCAGGATAACTGATCCCTTGGACACAATGGCGTAGTCCACGGTCACCGTCCTGTGCATCGGCTGGAGGCAGTCAAAACACATGGCTTGAGTATTTATCCGCAAGCCAAATGGGGATTCCAAGTAAGTACGCACCGAAACATTTCCTGGCGGGACATCCCAGCAGCGGAAGGTCGATCCCATCGGGCTCACCAGTTCCGGGTGCGCCTTTATCTCGTCGACCCATTTCCCCGTCGCTATCTCACTATCAATGACCGCAGGCGACCCCGCGGTGTAATGCAAGTCGTGCACGCGGTGGACTGGCTCGTTGCGCCAAGGTCGCGCTGGATCGGCGGTATCTGCGATAATGGTGGACTTCCCGGCGGAAGTGTGGCCAGTGACGAGGCGGCGAACTGGGGGGAATGGCGCCTTTGTGGAGGCCATGAGAGACGGAGTCAAGGAAGGACCGGTCATGTGTTGAAGTTCTGGATGCCGAGGACGGCTTTGAGCGCTGTGTTGAATACTACGGCGGGCAACTGGAAAGGACAAATTGAGGATCGGTACTCTGGGTATTGGAGCCGGACCGACCAAGACACGGCCTCGAACCCCCAGATCCCTTTGCAAGGATGGTTCAAACTGCAAAGTGTCTGTGTTTGGTTCCACATCACATCAATCATCAATCAATCATCATTTTCGGCTTGTTCCTGGCCCCTTCGGTCGATCTTGCTCTTCTCGCTCGGACGCCTTAGCTTGTGGTCTCGGACGGTCAAGCTCTCGTGCTCGGGCACGTAAATTCCGAGTCCTGTCCACCACTGGGTCTCCGACTCACACTTGGTCGCTACGCTGACAGGCCGCCCGCACCGCTGGCAGAAGGTACTGGACCTGAGCTGCCAATGCCTTGGCCGATGAGTTCCGAGCCACCGGACGCGAGCTATCCTCTTCCTCCTCGCCTGTCTGCTGGCTCCACCCGTTTATTCTGGTCAGACATTTGGACTTTCAAGTTACCCAAACAGACGCGCTTTCTTTCCATTTGGCTTCAAGTTTTTGACAAGACCGACCTTACTAAGTCCCGATAGGAGATCGACTTAAAGCCGCCCGGAGTGTCATTTCGCCGTCGAGCTAGGACTGTGGTGCCCAATGGTGGTGCCGAGACGGTCCCGCGGTCTCAAGTATCGTCAACAGCGTTTCACATTCTTGTGGGTCCGTCCCAAAGCCTCATCCGCAACCGAGCATCTCCGACTATTGAAGCTGCTCACACTGCCCACTGAACCCATCGACCGGAGCTGGTCATCCTTGCCCATCCCGAATAGCCCGATTTAACCGAACCGAACTGGATGCATCCTTCAACGCTTTGAGTCCGCAGCGCATCCCATTTTCCCGATACGAACCCCGAGACGTCCTGTGTACCGGCGAAACACTCGACGTCAAACCTCCCAAAGGTCGTTACTGGGGCCCGGTGCATTACTCGCTAACGCCGGATGTGTATAAAACCCAACCCAACTCCCTCAGCTCGGTCCTTCACCTCCTGCCAGCCTGCAATGCGATCCCCCCTCTGCGTTGTCTCCCTCGTCCTTGCGGGCGATGCCCTCGCGGCTCCCTCATTTCAGCTGATGCTCGGCGCCTTGAAGCAATTCGAGATGGTATGTAATCCACCCATTGCGTGGCCGCCTTCGTCTGATGAGGGGTAGGATTTTGGCTACCCGCGGAACGTAGCGGTCACGAAGTCTATCAACTACACTGGGTTTGCGGAAGGTGCGTGCACTGCCCGCCGCGCCTTGGATGGGTTTCTCCAACCAATCAATCTCCCGCAGATATCGTTGGCCGGGTGGACGTCACGACGACGTTTGTCGGTAAGCTCTGTTAATGGAGGCCGAGCAGGATGGTTGACTGCTCCACCTAGGTCGCGAGCTCAATACTGAAGTACGTCTGATACCCATGAGTCGAAACTCTAAGTGATGATTTGGCAGTATATCTTCGGTGCGTTGGTTATACCCACACCCCAGTGTTTCACGGAAGCCACTAACTCTCCGCCGTCCGGTAGGTCTATTCGCTCAATTGGCAACAACCACGTCGACACCTCTCATCGGGATACCGCTCACAAGCACGTTGACGTATGCGTTCATAGTCGGTACCTTCCTGGGTGTTCTAATCATTCGTACCGACAGGGACATTGTGGTGCAAGGCAATTTGGTCATCGCGACGACCCTGCGCGAATTCAACTGGACTGGCGAGTGAAATCCCCATCTTCAAGGTGGACTGTGTGATTGACGGCCATTCCATCCAGTGGGCATCTTTCCCACCGTGTGGGAACTCAAGTTCTGTGAGTCTGGTATTTTGGGCTGACCTTCTAATTTTATTCATGTCGCCATGTCAATCCAGTGTTCAACGACGAAGTCATCCATCCCCCCTCCTCATGCATCCCGCACCCACTGAATGGAACTGCAGGGCCAAATAACTCAATACGACGCCATCCTCTTCCGCGCCAGCGCCTCTTCGCGACGTGTGGCCCAAGCTGCGAACACCTCCGCCGCGAGCTCACCTCCCCAAGCACACCCCCACCACCCAGGTCCTACACATCCGCGCCGCGATCGACATCTGCACCGCGCAGGAGAAGTACTGCGTGGCGCGAACAAGCAGTATGAGTCGCGCAAGGCGTGTTGGATTTCGTGTTGCACAAGATTCCGTTTGGGGAGATATGGCAGGGCGGGGGATACGGCGTTTTGTCGCTATGTGCATACCCCGATGGTGCGTCTTTCCGGTTTCCTTCGACGACTGAGTGTTGACTGTTCAAAACCTACGTAGCTCCCGCTCCGCCCGGCTGTACACTGCCCACACGTCGGCCATCAGGCGGAGATATGTGCATCAAGCGTTCAGTGAGTCCCAGCGCATCTTTTCCTCGCGGCGCCATAGACTGCTCAATCTCAACTAGTACGCGAACATGATTGAGGACCCATTCGCGCAATCTGTGAGCTCCCTCCCTCTCTCCACGACCTCTATTTGCTTAACACCATTGACGATTCAGTTCACTGCCCTACCTGGAACTTGACGCTGGCGGACCTCGCTGCGATGGACCCCAAGTGATCTGTGACTGGTCACCATTCATTCCATACACCGATACAGATATCAACTATCGCTCTTTAGAGTAGAGAGGATTCTTCATATACATGCGACTTTGCTTTTGAAGCATGTTTGTAAGATGTGCCCGAATCACTGGAAGAATCTGCCGAGCCCAGATGATGGGGTGCCCACGAATCATCTGAAACGGTTTGAACATAATGAGCTTCCGGACGTGGACCCATGCCAAATTTCTTCCGGGGATTGCCGGCATTCCATCATCAATCTCAGACTTGCTTCCGACCACCATCTTGTGTACAACTCAGACCTCCCTCCCTGACGCCCTGAACTCCAATGATGGCCCACTCATCCCGCCCACAGTGCGGATGAAACACTCTCGAGCGCCTTAAGTCCCCTCGCCTTGTCCTCGCCCATATGACGGCTGGGCCGCAGATCAAATTTTACGGACATCAGTCCCAGACTGGGCTCTCGGCCGTTTTTCAAAGATGCGGGCTAGGTAAATCCGGCGAGCTCTTTTGTCGGCCTGGTTACTGGCGGATACACGGAAAATCTGGCCCCGATTTGCCAGGGCCAAATGATGCAAAGATTCGCGCGCTGGTATATAAAACACGCGCAGTCCTTGCGCCCGACTCTTCTTTTCGTCTTCACTTCACTATTATGCGATTCTCTTTCTCCGCTCTTTCGCTCGCTCTTGTTGGTAGTGCTGCCGCCGCTCCTCACTCCAAGATCCTTGGCTTCTTGCAACAATTTAGTGACGTGAGTTAACTTCCTATCGGTTCTTTCGTCTCATCAGGACAACTTGTCTGCAGGACTTCACCTACCCGCGCATCATCGAAGGTCGCAAAGGCATCAATTACACTGGGTTACGGAGGGTACGTCGCTAGGAGTCGACTGGCTGCGTTAGAGATTGAGACCAACCACCTCCAGATGTCGTTGGCCGGGTGGATATCACGGAACCTTCGTCGGTAAGCGCTCTCCAAGGAAATAGAGCACTTGGTTGTTGACGACCCATTTAGGCCAAGACTCAACACAGAGGTGTGTACGCGAAGTTTAGCTGAGTTTCCACTGGACTAACCACTCACCCAGTATTTCTTTGGTCTTTTCGCTGGCCTCGCAAACAGCAACTCCACGCCGCTAATCGGAATTCCGCTCAACGGAACGTTGACGTACCTACCTCATTCTGGTTTCTTTCCCAAGCTTAATCCGTCATACAGCAACCTCGTTGTGGACAACAACTTCGTCCTTACACGACTGTGCGCGACTTCAATTGGACTGGTGAGCCTTCTGTCGACGAGTCGATGGTTAAATAACCGGCTATTCGAGTCGGTGTCTTTCCCTCGTCTGGGAGCTCAAGTTCAGTGAGTAGCGTTGTATTTTCATTTTTTCTCTTCCGCTCATCCCCGCCTCAAGTGTTCAACGACGCGGTTCGTCCATTTTACTTCCATATCGGGCCTTGAATACCACCCAACATCCAGGGCCTTGTCACTCAATACGACGCCGTCTCGTCCACGCCAGTGCCCTCTTCGCGAAGTCTGGCCCAAGCTCGCAAAGCACCTCATCGTTGAACTTGGCCTTCCCGCCGACACCTCGGACACCGTGGCGCTCCAAACTCGCGCAGCGATCGACATCTGCTCCACGCACGAGTACTGCCTCGGCCCCAACCAGCAATACAACTCGACCAAATCCTGCATGGACTTCGTGCTGCACCAAATTCCCTTTGGCGAGGGTGGCAGGGCGGGCAGAACTCGGCGTTCTGCCGCTATATTCACACTCCCTATGCGCGTCGACGTGTTTATTGCAAATCACAACTTTCGTTGACGGAGAAGGTGTAGATTGCGTTCCGCCCTTCCGTTCACTGCCCACACGTGGGGCCCAGCGGCGGGGATATGTGCTTTGATCATCCCGTGAGTCTCTTTCTGAGCGTAGTAGTACACAGTTTCTGACCTAAATTCCAGTACGAGACCACTGTTCAGGACATCTGCAAAACACCACATGCCTACATAGGGCTGGCGAGGAGCCTGTAGGTCAGTAGGTACATAGGCATGTACCTATCTATTAAAGAGGACGGTTGTCTATCAAAAACCCGGTAGATCAAGAGATCGGTAGAGCCATAGAGCCATAGAGCTTCCTAGAGCTACCGAGAACGCGTACTCTATGATAGCAACGGCGTCTACGAGCCAATACCACCCAAACAGGTTTGCGGCAGGGGCTATTTGTTCGGGCGCAGGGCGGGTAGAATGGGAAAATGCAGATAATATATATTCATTTGTGCCTACTACTGCGCGCCCGAAAATACATGGATCGGGAACATACCGCGCCGGCTCGGGGTCTCCTCGACGGGTGCTGTGAGCAGTTTCCTGCAGACAATGATGAGAGAAATTCAATGAAAAAGATATTCGAGACATACCGCGCATTGGTGAGGAGGTCCCGAAGACACTCTTGGGCTAGATTGACCGGGTGGAGAGTATTTTGGTACTCCGCGACCCACGCCTCCAGAAACTCCATCGTATCTTTGTGAATGCGCCCGTATACCTCCGCGTCGAAGGCGACAGTCTTGTGACGACCCGTCTTCCACCTATCGATCCCGCAGACAACCTAATAGCACGGAGTGAGTGCTAGCTTTGTCAAGATGCTAAATGCTTACTGCGGTGGGTGGTCCATTAACATGCCAAGTGTCTCCAGCGCAGCTCGTTGAGGCCGGCGAAGTAAAATCCACGGCGGTTAATTCCTTTCTCGGCGAAGAAGGCGGCGTTGAGTAGCTTCTGGAAGATGCGGTGGCGGCCAATGGTGGCGATGTCCGATGTGTTCTTGGGATCCTGGGACGACGAGGTCAAAATTGGCTTCGTCCCCGACAAAAGAAACGTACCTGATACATAAAGGTCCCTTGCAGATCCGCCACAAGCTGGCGATTAGCGTCCTCCGCCTCGGCGATGTTCTCGGCACTGGGATCTTCCAAGTCGTCGATAGAAAGAAACTTGAAGCAGACCGGTACCAGCTTGTCGGCCACCCCACAATCGTGGAACGGACTTGGGGGATCCGAGAGCGAAGCTTGATTTGTTAGTACCTGCATTTACAGAAGATGGAAGTGTACGCACCAGATTACGTTCCTGTGGTGTCATATTTTTGGAAGGAAAGTCGTCGGGGGGGAGGTCAAGAGCGTCGACGGAGTCGTCCCACGCATCCTCGATGATTGCTTCAAACTCATCGTCGTCGGCGGCAGGATCCCCCGAAGGGCTGGCACTGGGCCAGGGATTTCGGAGGCAGACGGCCTTCTGCACTGGGGTGTAACTACCCTCGACGATGCGACGCCGCTCGCCGAGGATGTTTTTGACACTCCGAGACGCCTGGCGGTGACCAGAGCGCTTCTTGCGGCTCCTACCGCGCTCGGAAGTGTCCTCGGCATCCGCGTCGCCCTGCAATGCATTAGTCTGGGGATTAAAAGCCCGATGACGGCGGCGTACCTGAGTAGCAGCACGTTTGCGCTTCGGTTTTCGACGAGCGAGTACGTCGTGTACCTCGACCTGAAGAATTCGGTTATTTAGTTGGCGGATTCAAGACAAAAGGGAAGACGAGCCTGGAGCGAACTCTGTGCGTTAGCGTGAGCTTGACGATCACCATCCTCGTCCTCGCTATCTGGCAGAGGCGCGGGATCGTTCCATGGACGTTCATTGCCTGACGTAGAATGTGAGCGAGGGAAGGAAAGGTGCGTGATCCATACCTGTGTCATCCTCTTCTTCCTCGGCGCCACAAACCCGTCGGAAACACCGCTGCTGCCCTCGTATTCGCCGCCTTGAATTTGCCCACGATCAACACCCGGGTCGGACGACTGGACTAGACGGAAGCATTAGCGGTGATATATTTTACGATATTAATGCAAACTCACAATTGAGCACCTCCTGCATTTGGGCTTGCGCCGCGGGACTCAATGACTGGAACATGGCGTGGAAGTCCACCGGTCGATGAGGTTGAGGTCATCCCCGTCGGACGCGGAGACGTCGCTGGGATGTGAATACGCAGGCCTATAATTGGGAGGGACTGAGGATTGTGGCGTCAGCGAGGGCCCCGAGCTATAATCGGGGTACGCAGGCTCGTAGTTTTGAGGAACCGAGGACAGCGGCGTGCGAGTTTGGGCAGCGCCGAGCGGGATGCTGGTGTACATCAAGCCCGAGGGCGCGGTCTGCCGGGGCGCCAATGGCGAGAGTTCTGAGGCGCAAACGGGGCGAATGGGGAGGCGGGGGGCCGAAGGCGAGGTCGAAAGAGACTGGGAGGTGTGGCCTGAAGCCCTCGGGTGGAGTGGGGCGAAGGTGTCTCCAGCGGTTGGTGACTCGGATTATGAGCATTCGCTGGGGTGAGGGGGGCACTGCCAGCAGCAGCCTCAGCCCGTGCCTTGTTGGCCTCGCGGGTGTCCTTGGCTCTCCCCCTCTTCTGCCGGTTCTTCTCTTGCTGATTCACTAAAAATTGGCGCGCATGAGCAACGGGCCGCGGTAGTGCACAATACATACGATGATTTTGAAGTCCGGGCGTCACTTGGGACTCGCGCTCGCCTCTTCCAACTGGCTGAGGTCGTTTGGGATGGGAGGGGAAAGCGAGGCGCTGTGGGACATGGTCGTAAGACAAAGGATCAGACTTTTTTTTTTAACAGGCACCGTGAAACGTGGACGCGGTTGCTGATGCGCGGTGATGGGCGCCGAAGCTCGGAGACCACTTCATTCTGACAACCATGGCCATCTGCGCATTTTGCCAAGGAACGTTTGCGAGTACCGCCCTCGTACGGCGCCACCAGCTACAGAATGCCATCTGTAAAGAAAGATTCACTGCGCGTGTCGGAGCAAATCCACAAAATCTTACCTCGCGTCATCGTCGCGCAAGGCGGGCACTGGAATTGGCTGGCGAAGAGGCTCCGGCTGCAGACCTGCCAAGCGCGGAGGAGCTTGCTGCGATTCTCGATGAGATACCCTTCGAGAACCAGGAAGAACCTCCCGAGGATCCAGTCGAGCCGGAACCAGATCAAGATGCAGCGTTGCCCGCGGAACCACCTCTTGCGCGCGCAGGTCCGCGACCGCAATGGTTCCGTCCTGTTGATCCAAAGCTGGGCGCTGGGGCCACATATGGAACGGCGAAGACAACCTTTGAGCTTATCGAGGACGCGGAATTTTGAAGGGCGGCACGGTCCTGGGGCCGTTTCGAGATGACGATGAATGGCAGTTGGCGAAGTGGCTGATTAAACACGTTGGCCACACCGCGACTGACGAGTTTCTGAAGCTATCGATAGTA
>JARIHR010000185.1:0-47872 GCA_029281495.1 Mycena filopes | reverse complement strand
TTCAAGCTCCGCTGCCGTCGCTCGTGGTACTGCGGAATCTTTCGCAGCAGCAATACGTCCGCGAATCAGCGCTTCTCGCCTTGAAAGCGAAACACGCCGCCTCCGGGCGCGAGCTCGGCCGGCAGCTCGCTCGTGTCGGACTGGGCGAGATTTTGATGACCCGCATATGCCTGTCCTCCGACCCCCGCGTCCCTCGCATGGAACGGAGCCATCAACCGCGGGGTTTGGGCCGGAGATCGCTTTGATACCGTCGACGAAGAGGAGTTCTTGCGAGGGGATGTCAATGACGCGTGGACGGACGTTAGCGGCGAGGTGCTGAAGGATGTGGAGGCGATTTGGGTGGCGGAGTTTGAATCCTGAGTACGATTTGTTTGTGAGCCGGTGGGACCTTGAAGCTTGAAGCTTGATATGTAAGGCCGTCTTGGCTTGAAAATTACCTCGTTCACATCCTGGTCTCTATTCCCTACTGTGGTTGAGACCACCACCCTGCGGCAACGTGTTTGGCTAGATGACAGCATTGGGCCGGATTGTTTCAATACCAATGTTCAACTTCAACCAGAGTCCATCTCAACCAGATTTCGACCGTCACACTTCTTTTGGGGAGCAGCGGGTTACTTCAGTAGAGTAGATTCTCCGCGCGGTGAATCTCAATATCGTTAGAGGAAGATATTTTTTCTCCTTTAATAAAACGAACATCGGTGAAGCCGACTTTGAAACCTGGGCAGAATATGCTGCGTAGTACAATGATGAGCACCAGAGGGAGGGGCTGCGTCGCTCCGCTTGTGGACGCAGTGCCGCGTCTCCCCTCCCCCTCCGCAGCAATGCCGCTCGTGAGTCGGACATGTACCGGGGAGGACGCACGCCGCACCGCAACGTACGCCCATCCACGGTGGGTCGCGCGGGCCAACTTTTGCGAGGCGTTCGTCGGCAGGAAAGACGATTTTTTCAATCCTTCTTGCGCCATTGGTGAAAGCGGCCCTGAGCAGAGAATGTAGGGCAGTGAGGAGCCGACTTTATAGTTCTTCAATAGGGAGTGATATGCACTTTTCCATAGCTCAAGCCCACGCGTCTCGTGCAAGAAGGTTTGTGGTGAATCCCGGCCATCTCGGAGATGTTCAACCGACCAGCTGTGAGTTGGCTGCGAGCCGAATAAAATCTCCCGCCGACAGGAAGTGTCATTGGAAACTTGAGGAGTGAGTGTGAGTATGTGTACAACTTCGCAGAACAGACGGATTATTGGATTCAAATTTAAATTATTGCCCCACCAGAATCGAAACGAAACGCGTGGACCCGGAGGAGTTGGGCGCATTTGATCGGAGTTGGGGACTCCTGGACCCGTTCACATCATAGGTTGCCTCATTCTCATTCCTACTCTGGTACCTCCAGCCCTGGTGAGTGCAATCGGTTCCGACTTGGTTCCGACGGACATCAGACGTGCGCGAATAACTGCCATCTGGCTATATTCCACACCCACACCGGCGCGTGGAACCTCAACGGTGGTCGGCCATCATGTTTCGCAGTCGTCGGACTGGCTCTCAGCCAAGGGGTCACCGGCCGTGCCCATCATTTACGCCTGCTCGCGTGACCGTGTTTGCGCCCACTGTGACGCGACACCCTTTTCTTCGCCCCCCACCACTTCCGGTTTAGATCGCTCACTCAATGGGACAGTCCTGGAAGGTAATCAACCTAGACAAGCGTGTCTCCTTTGGTGTCTGGGGAAAGCTTGGACAGTTCCTATTCGGATTGCCTGATGGCCTAGCAAAGAGCATCGGTGGCTCTATCCCTGACCGTGACACGATGCTGCTTCCCTTCAGACCAGGGGAGGTATCCGAGGAAGGCGACGAGGACTACCCTCCCGTCCGTTTCTCCAAACCCGCGACTCAAAGGTGACTTCGTCTGCTCCAATCGAATCTGCACGGCCTGAACCAGAACTACTTGTAGCACAGCGTTGCTACTCAGCCTGCCCGTCGAGCTCATTCACGAAGTATACCTGGAGCTGGAGCTCTTCGCCGATGTCATGTGCTTCAGCGTTACATGCCAGACTCTGTGGGCGATCGGAGGCGACCATGTCTATCGCCACATCATCGCCCGTGCGACACCCTATTCATGGGCCGGGGACCGCGTCCTCTGCGTCGGCGAACATTTGCACAACGGTCATATCCCCGCCGGCCTCCTCACGTCAGAAGAGCAGGACGAGTTGCTCTGGGATGGACTCGAAGTGGTGACTTTGTTCCACTATCCCTTCGAGCAAATTTCCTCGCGGGGATTTCAGGAATATGACGTCTGTCAGGGCGACTTCCGCAAGCGCCTCGGCTATGGAAAGGAACGCAGGATACTCTACAAGTTATGCAACTTCGACAGTCCCGAGGGTCTGCCGCTGCCGACGGTGGTGCTGCGGAATCTCTCGCAGCAGCAATATGTTTGCGAATCGGCGCTTCTCGCGTTGAAATCGAAGCACGCCGCGTCCGGGCGTGCCCTCGGCCGGGAGCTTGCCCAGGTAGGACTCGGCGAGATTTTGATGACCCGCATCTGCTTGTCCTCCGACCCCTCCGCATCGCTGGCATGGGACGGAGCCATTAACCGCGGGGTTTGGGCCGGAGATCGCTTTGACACCGTTGACGAAGAGGAATTCCTGCGAGGAGCTGTCGATGGCGCGTGGAAGGACGTAAGCGGCGAGGTGCTGAAGGATTTGGAAGCGATTTGGGCTGCGGAATTTGGATTCTGAGTAAGTTACGATGTGGCGCCTCTGTATGTAAATTTGTCTTGACTCGAAATTACCACCTTTATACCTGGGGCACGAGATACTGGATAGTCAATCTTTCAGGGATCAAGGTGGATAACTCGAGCTGTGACTCGTGCCATTGGGCTGTTCCCAGACATTTGGCAATCTCGAAGAAAATCAAGTCCGGATGAAACCATTCAACTGAGAGTGTCATTCTTGAGGTCACCGTGCTTCCTCCCCTACGGATAGTTCAGCGGATAGCATGCCAGCCTTGACTGAAGCAGATCGCAGATGATTATTGGTACGCGCTGGAATTGAACCGTGGGAAGTCGCTCGGGTATCTCGGCGTTGTTCGATTTTCGTTATCACACCCCCGCGGTGTGCTTGGAATAAGATCTGCATACCTTGGTCCACTAAGGGGCCTATTGATGCGACGATATGAGGCAGTTTACTAGCTTGAATTACCGTGTGCAACGGCCAAGGTTCAATTCAGCCTGAACTGTGTTTGCCTGAGTGCCCAGGGTTGTAAGGATTCCAAGGTGTGTCGGGTTTTTTGACATTTGACACCCCGTGTCGCGGTGTCGGGTTTCCTATATACTCTTGTAAGGTCCTACAACCTCCCTTTGGCGAGGGTTTAATACAGGCCCTAGTTGTGGATCCTGCTTGAGAAGCCCAAGAGCAGTAAAGCACGAACTGAGCTCACAGAACGCGGAGGGAGATAAGTATTGAGTGGAGATCGGGGTCCAAGCCAGTTTGACCGCGACGGTTTCATCTACAATTATGCGAGTTATTTTTATTGCACCGTCTGTAGATAAGAGACTAGGTCTCGCTGTTCTCGAAAGGGCCAGGATCCATGGGCAGTGTAGGTAGAGACGGCAGTGCAGACTTTTCCTCTGGGAGAGCTCAATGATCTAGGTAGATAGTACATACATACTACAATGGCGACGGAAGAGCCGGGTAGTGTCAGGAAACGATAAAACCTACCAGCGGCAAATTTAGGCCGAGCACGACCACGGTATGTAAGTCACAGCCTCGTTTGGGGAGCGGCGGGTTATTCCAATAGAGCAGGTTCTGCGCGCGGTGAATATCAATCTCGTTCGACGGGACGTATTCGTTTCTCAAGCAAAAAAACGAGCATCGTTGGAGCTCACCTTCAAGTTGGGCCTAAGCAACATATGCTGCGTAGTACAACGAGCGAACGAGCAACAGATCGACCCAGCTGCGAGCCGAATGAAATTCCGCGGCAGAAAATGCCACTGGTGAGCAGTCCGACCAATTTCGTGGAAAGCAGGCTGAGCTTTCTCATTCAACCTATGTCCGGATGAGTCTGGGCCTTAGAACCGAAACCTTTGAACCATTATTGCTTGCTTTAAGCAATGCAGTTTCATTCACACAACTGAAAGTAGTTGAACGTTGAACCCAGGCCTAAACCAAACTTAATTTATACACCGTCATGTTCTCCTCTAATAGTTTACTGAGGATCCAGGATCTAATCATACTTCTCCGACTGCGCAATCTCGCTATGCCACGTATGCGCCGTCTCGAATCCGTTCTTGCCTTGTTGGTCTGCGGAAAAGGTTTGTCAGTCCTTTGTTCCCCTGTCCCCCTGGGTGGAAGGAAAGAAAGAAACAACTCACAATCCCGAATCGTCTGCTGGATCTCCTCCTTTGTGTTCATCACAAACGGCCCGTACTGCACGATGGGCTCGTTGATCGGCTCTGCTGCGCCCTGGGACACGAACGCAACGCGTGAGTACGCAAAAAAAAACGGAGAGACGATGAAGGAGGAAGAAACACAACACTTACAAGCATAAACTCGGTATTATCACTCCCCGACTTGAGGTGCACCCCCGTCTCGTTCGCGTTCGTCGACAGCACGAGGGTGTTGTGCTTCTCGTACGCGAGGGACTCGTCCCCGACGAGCAGCGTGCCGTTGAGGATGTAGATGAACGCCGTCCAGCCCGCCGCTGCGTTCAGTAAGCATTAACGCAAGCAAACGCACAACGCGACACGACGCACGTATATCCTGGAACACGCCCACATCCTTCTGCGTGAACGTCCAATGGAGGTACCAGCACCCGCCCAGCGGCCGCACGGGCGACTCCACCCCGTGGCTGATCCCTGAGATCACCTTCACGCTCACGCCCCCCTTCTTCCCCGCCGGGAACGCCGTCGGGATCTTTTTGGCGGTGAGCTCCTGGTACGAGGGCTCGACCATCTTGTATTTTGCGGGGAGGTTGACCCAGAGCTGCAGCCCGATCGGGTCGGGCTTGTCCACGGCGTGAACGGGCATTTCGGCGTGCATTATGCCACGGCCCTACACAAGTAAAAGTAGAACGGGATTTATTAGCAGGGTGAGGAGTTGGGAGAGGGGGGGACGCACGGCAACCATCCACTGGACGCCGCCGGTCTCGATCGTGCCCTTATGGCCCGCTGAGTCTTCGTGGTCGCTTGCGCTGTTCCGGACATTATCATCAGGACTAAGAAACACTAGAATGAAGGCGCGGTGCATACCCTTGCAGCATCTGATCGACGAGGTGAGTAACATTGCATTTAATAGGGAGGCTCGGGTGCGTACATAGGTTACAGTCGTTTGGCCACGATGCGGGTGGTCAGGGAACGCGCCCACTTTGCTGAAACAACACATATAAGGCTTGGATTAACGTGGCGCACACGTAGGACGACGTACACATGGAAGTGGTCGAGCATCAGGGGGGGTGAGATTTCGCACTAGAGTGGGTCGCGTTAGGCTGAAATTCCTGGAGCAAAGGTGAATGTGGCACGGACGTTCCATGCCTCCAATACTGCGGCGAACTGGAACATAATTAGTCCAACGCCACACACGATCTGAGGGACGCACCGAGCGCGCCCTTGCCCTCGGGGGTCTCAACCGCATACACCTTCTGCGTTACAGAGCGGGTCACCGACTGTGCGGCTGTGGAAGCCGTGACATTGCTTGTTTGAGTCGGGGAAGCGTGGTGGGGACGGCGAGGTAGGCTGCGAGGGAGAAGACGAGGACGGAAAATGCGAGGATGGAGATGGGTGGTAGTCGGAAAGCAGTCATTCACCGTTGAACCCACAGAAAGTCCTTAAATTCGCAGCGGATTGGTAAGGAACTGAGGATTTGAAGGGGGTGATGACGCTCCGCAAGTAATCCACATTTCAAACTCCGCTTTTGGCAGGCGACCCACATGAGCTGCTATGCACTCCGTCTCAGTCGCAGGCAAGGTACACATCATAGAGAGCCAGCAATGTGTGTGTTTCAGATCGCCATGATTAGTGCGGAGAACCATAATTCACCTGTCGCATCAAAAGGGCGCCCAATCGAGTGAGAAAGCGGCCAAAGAAGGACTCTAGGAATCGCGAACTCTGCGGAGATTTCAGGGTTGCTCAATCACATCAATCGACCAGCCACGAGCTGAATAAAATCTCAGCGAGTGAGAAGGGTAGAAGGAGGAATGGAGCCGCTCAGTATATTTTGTCTCAATTTACGGTCGCATGGTCCCAGGTTTCTACGCGTCCAAGACGGTTGATGTGCGCTCCGCAAGCCTTACACGTCTTCCATTAAAATGGAAGGTTCTTGGTCTTGATACTTATTCTACTCCTTATTTTCGTGGTCCTCCCAAAGACTCTGCACCCGCCCAGTCGCAGGCGCTCGCTGTCCAAATTCCGCGCGCTACCAGGTGGGTAAGTGCGCGCTCAAGCAAAAGGAAAAATGCATTGGCCTCGAGAGAGTCCGTTTGTTCACCGAGGGGTGTCGTCGCAGGAAGCGGCGGCAGCGGAATAGTGTACGCCAGCTTTCGCGCGAGATTCGTGGTGATGTGTTCCTCCAGGCTGTCGCGCGTGCGGCCTAGATTGAAGAGATGTTCAAAACTCGGCACCAAGTCGTCTTCGATCCTGGATAGCTTCCAAAAGTCTCGCTCGGCCGCAGTAAACTGCGGAGGGAACCACAGCTCGACGTTAAGTTTGCGAAGATTCGGGAATTTTGCGACATCGCTGAGGTGCTCATCGATGCGCCGAAGAGATAAGAAGTCGATCGACATGAGTGTGAGGTGCGGGTGGTATTGGTGAAAGCAGAGCGTAACTTCTTCCAGGTTCGGAGCCTCGAAACTCGTCAGGAAAGCGGTATGCTCGGACGCCGAACGTGGAGCGGTGATGTCGCAGTGTCTAGCCTGTATGTCACGAACGAAGGTCGGGAAAGACAATTGGTAGGTGGTACGCCTATGTAAGGAGGTGTAAGTAAGGAGTAGCGGGTGACGATGAGAAAACGAACCGCGCATGAGATCCAGATCCAGCTTCACGACGGACGGTGCTATCGCGTGGAGAATGGCGACAACGATCGGGGATTGTCCTCCGCAATCGACCAGACGAAGTTATGAACTGTAATCGGGCACGCGAACATCCAGGCAGCAAGGCGCGCCAGGGCCGTAACGCAGCGGTCAAGGGTCAAACTGTGGATCACAGGAGGGCCTTCAATCAACGGAGGCGCCGTCGTATCCTGTATAATTAGTTGACCGATCTTGAGGGATTGCAGGCACAGGCTTCGAGGCAGAATTCGAGTAAAATCGCTGAAACTCGAGAAGACGGCGTAGGGAAGGTCGATCACCGACAATGAGCATTGAGCGCCATCTCGCTCAGGACTGCAATCATCTGGTCGTCGATGTGGTCCGCATCGAGCGAAAGGGTGGATATGCGGGGGAGAAGCGGTATTATGGTCGCAATTGTGTTCGCCTTGTCGGTGAAAATGGGTGCGCCTTCGATGGTGCGCAAGGTAATGGCTAGCGTTCGGACGTATGCAGCAGAGACGGGGGAATCCTGTAGACTGCGCAGGAGGTTGGAAGGCCGAGCTTCGCTCGTTGGTCGTCGTAGTCCGCTGATACTGACACGGATGCAAAAAGAGCAGTTTGACTGGGCTCGGTCCAGGGACGGCAGACAAGTGCTGCGTTTCGAAGAGCAGCACTATCCGCTGAGATATGAGATAGAACTTCGTCGTAGAGTTCTCGGGGGGAGCGCCACAGGCATGAATGCCGCTGGAGACTCAAGAATTGTATCAGGCCATCCAAGGGGATTTAATATGCACGGTACTCACTGTAGTCGTCGAACACTGAGTAATGGCTGCCGGTTATGGAGTGAGGCCCCCTTGGAATCGCCCCGAGCGACGCGTACGCAACGCGTACGAGCAGGAAGTTTGCAGGAAGTCGTTGGTCACAGTCAAGGCAGCGTGAGAAGATCAGCACGACACGGTCATGTGACCATTTGCCGCAACAAGGGAAACAACGTAGACCAAGCCCTCCGGTGGGTTGGACTAAATGTTCCGGTCAGATAGCACCCAATAAAAGTATGGGGCTGTAACCGTTTGAACAGTCTTCAGTCGTAATCAAATCTATTGCTCCTGTAGTGTCTGGCTAGGAGGAGCTATGCTCACCTATCCACTACGCACCCAGCTGAGATCGGTTCTCAACCATGACGGAAAGCGCGCGTTACAAGACGCAATACTCATTCTACAAGTGCCTCCAGTGTTCCCCCATTGCTTTCCATCAGGACCGCTATCGTTGTGGAAGCGAGTTTCATACCCACTTGCATGGTCTGGCTGGAAAGGGCGCTATACTTTTGAGCAAGAGAAGAGCGGCTCTGGGAATTGTCGCGGGGATGTGCAGTCCTATTAGTCGTCGAGCGATCAGAATAAAACCAATTCGTAAGGAAGAGGAATAGTCGACTTCGCGGAAAAGGACGTTGACAATTGAACTGAACACCCAGCTTGAGCGTGTTTCCGAGTCCACGGTCGCATGTCGAGTTGTGGTTTGCGTTTCCCGACCCACGCATCGGGATCTTTGAAGCAACTTACGCTCTCTCGCTGAGCGCCGATGCCGTAGTCTCTCGTGGACAGTGTACCGATGCCGATGGCTGCTGAATTATCGGACAACAGGTTTAGAGTTGACGGTATACACTGTGTCTAAATCTGTGAACTACTTGGACTGATAGACGAACCAACCTCGCCATCAAG
Source organism: Mycena filopes (assembly GCA_029281495.1). Classification (NCBI taxonomy): domain Eukaryota; kingdom Fungi; phylum Basidiomycota; class Agaricomycetes; order Agaricales; family Mycenaceae; genus Mycena; species Mycena filopes. The sequence goes on along the minus strand of JARIHR010000185.1, from coordinate 39,147 downwards.
CCCATGATCGACACCTTCACGTTGGAGATGATAGATTTCGTCCGCGCCACGTTCGTCAAGACAGGACGATACCCGCCGCACTTATGTCTTCACTTTTGGTTTTCCTTGTACCATCTCAGGCGCACTTTTTCTTTAGCCCCAGGAGACCTTGTTTCCAGATGAAACTCCGGGAGGGGAAATGCAAACGGCTTGTACGGCGCAGACGCGCATCTGGAAGCGGGACTTGAAAGCCTGACGGACCTTTTTCAGCACCGTTTCAAACGCCATGGCCGTGCTGATCCACCCAGACCAGACCATGAGCTCTAAACCAAGTTTGAACCATAGCAGGATCCGGAACTTTCGACTTGTGCCGACACGCCGTGATCGGCCCAATATCGGCGTTTTAACTTGAGAGCGCACTTCATCCTCCTTTATTTATCCGGGGTCGGCTGCTCCCCGAGCCTTTATTCAGCTTCATAAAAGACTCGTTTCCGGGCCACATCGCCTTCCAAGCCCTCAATCACACACAACTATCATGGCGCAGCAATTCACATTCGACGTATGCGCTCCCCAGCCCCCGAACCTCCCCCACTCCCCCCGCCGACTCTCCACCCTCGCGGCTCGATACGCAACATTGCGCCTCGAAGCGCTCCTCACGTCGCCCCAAGCATTCGCATCCACGCACGCGATCGAGAGCAAATTCACCCCCCGACGCGTGGCGGGCGGTGATCTGGCGTCCAGACGCCGTCGTCCTCGTTTGCGTTGCGCGTCCCGCAGACTCGGCTGGTGATGGTGGGCAGTGGTCTCGATAGCGGCGACTGGGTCGCGAGCGCAATCCTACGGGGGCCCATTCACCGCGCAGGAATACGTGCTCAACGGCGCCGCCCCTCCTGCCGACGACGCCGAGACCCGCTGGCAGATGACCGCCGTCTTCGCGTCGGCGACGCATCGTGGGCGCGGACTCGCGAAGATGCTGATCCAAGCCGGGAAGGACTACTCGCTGGCCCAGACTGCGGGGCCAGCGGGGGAAAACTAGACTGCGGGTGTTGATCCACCCCGACAACCGAGCGGTCTTGTCGCTCTACTCAAGATGGGGTTCGCAGAGACAGATCATACGACGGGACAGGAGGCGTACCGCACGAATGGCGATCTCGCGTCCTGGGAGCTCAAGTTGCAGACCCTCACGGATGAGCTGAAGGTTTATTGGAAGACGGCGAGGGTTGCTGTGGTTATGGAGTGGACGGGGGAAACTGAGTAGAGTAGAAAGAAATTAGATAGCTCAAATCCGTTCCCTCCATCTTGTACCCCGCTAGACTTGTGCTTGGGAACCCGTATCTCACAAGACAACGTTGGCAGAATATTACAGATGTTGGCATTACAGTAAGGAAATAAAGACTGTTCAGGATACAACGAGGTTAGTCTTCAAGTCAAGATACTTGGGCTAAACGCACCATACTCAGGATCCAAACTCCGCCGCCCAAATCGCCTCCAAATCCCCCAACAACCTCCCCGCTCACGTCCGTCCACGCGCCATCGATATCGCCTCGCAGGAATTCCTCTTCGTCGACGGTATCAAAGCGATCTCCGGCCCAGACCCCGCGGTGAATGGCTCCGTCCAGACCAGTGACGCGGAGGGGTCGGAGGACAGACAGATGCGGGTCATCAAAATTTCGCCGAGTCCTACATGGGCAAGTTTCCGGCGGAGCTCACGCCCGGAGTCGGCGGTGTTTCGCCTTCAACGCCAGGGAGCGCCGATTCACGGACGTATTGCTGCTGCGAGAGATTCCGCAGGACTACCAGCGACGGCGGCGGAGAAGGTTCGGGAATGTCCGAGCATGCATAGCTTGAAGAACACCATGGTTTCGAATGTATGGTAGCCGAGGCGTCGGTGCGAGTCGCCCAGATCTGGGGTCCCCGGAAGGAGATTTGCTCGAAGGGATATTCGTACAACGTTCCACCATCCTCTTCGTCGTCGCCGTCCCAGAGCAAGTCGTTCTGCTCTTCTGGCGTGAGGATGCCGACAGGGATGTCGGCGTTTTGTAGGTAGTCGCCGACGCAGAGGATGCGGGTCCCCCCACCCAAGAATGGGGTGCCACGCGGGCGGTGATGTGGCGATAGATGTGGTCGCGTCCGATCGCCCACAAGGTCTGGCAGGTAACGCTGAAGCACAGGACGTCTTCGAGGGTCCTCATTTCCAAGTATATTGCGTCGATGATCTCGACAGGCAGGCTGAGCAGTAACGCAGTGCTGCAGGGTAGTTCTGGGTCAGGCCAACGGTGCAGGTTCCATTGGAGCAAACGGAGTCAGTCACCTTTGGATCGCGGTTGGTGAGAAAAAAAGAGCGGGGATTGAGATAATAGGCTCCCGGTTATAACCCTCCCGGAACACCTCGCCGGGCTTGAAGGGTTCCACCATTGCGTCGCGGTCGGGGAGCGTAGAGCCACCGCGAATGCTCTTTTCTAGACAATCAGGCAATGACAACAAGAACTCTCCGAGCTGTCCCCAGGAACCGAAGGTGACACCCTTGTCTAGGTTGATCACTTTCCAATATTGTCCCATTCTGACCGACTTTTGCGCGGAAAGTGGTGGGCAAAGAAAAGGGGTGTCACGTCACAGAGTCACAGTGGGCGCGACTTAAACGCGGTCACGCGACTCAACGTGCAAACCAACCGCTCGCCGCGTAATGAATACGGTACGGCCGCTTTCGCTGGGATTTGCCTGACGATGCGGAGATGACCGCCGTCGAGCTTACGCGTCCGGGAATACTCAGCGCAGAACTCGCAGGCTCGCGCGAATGGAATAACTGATGTCCGACGGGAAGAGATTACACAACGACGCACTGGCATAGGCCAGAGTGGGCGGCAGTCAAAGCAGTAAGAGACTGCGTGCGGTTGCAACTCCCCACACTGATAATCTAGTGATTCTGTCACTGGGCTTCGTCGAGGCCGGCCATCCACGGGAGAGGAAGCGTACGAGATGTTGGTGCGTGCCTGGAGTTGCAGCTATAAATTGTAACGCTCACGGAGACGCGAGTTTATTAGAAGTATGCGAAAGTTGCTTTGGAGGGTGGACGAGGAGAGTAGGAATTATATCTGGGATAGAGCTCCACGGACCACGGCGGTAGCAGAGTCTCCAAAATTTAACCTCGGGAGCAGGTCAAGGTTGTTCTGTTGGAAATAGGTTGACGTACGGTTCCAAACGCTCACTTCTCTCGCCTTCCAGATGCCTTGTACCAGAATATTAATACGCGTTATGCCCCCGTCTCCAGGTCGCATGTTTTCAGGTTCAAATATAGTCTCACACTTACAACCTCGCCGCTCTGTAAATATCTGACATCCCACAACCACGACCAAGCGCTCGGTACCGGTTGTCCTGTAGTTTTTCTTCAGGCGGCCCGGGCGGGATACGGAAGGTTTCGTGCGACAGAACAGTCCCCGTTTCTTCAGGCCGCATCTTTTGAGGTTCAAGTAAGTAACTATGTATAGTGTTTCAATCGCAGCAATCAGGATGATTTTCCACGGATACCGGCGGACGATTCAACAGCAACCAGTACTCAGTCTTCGTCCTCCCCCCGTCCATCTTCGTCAGAGTCCACCCGATCAGCCTTTGTATCACCGCCTGCAGTATCATGGAGCGTCCAGAAGTCGTTCGCGAGGTCGCCCAGCTCGTCCAGATCGATACCCGCGTCCTCCACGGATATCTTGCGGCGCACACTGTCGTCTAAGAAGCGTGCGTATCCCGCGAAGAGGTCGGCGGTCCCCGTCGTCGCGCTGAGCGAAGAGAAGAGGGGGGTCGCGCGCGGGCGCGACAGAGTCTGCGGCGACAAGGCTTCGGCGCCGGCGGACCTGAAGAAGGCGGGGAATGACGTGGGGAGGGGGTATGCCGCAGCGTGGGTACTGAGGAAGTATTAGTGTGAGCATGAGAGAGGAGTGTACAAAGATAGCCATAGTGCTGTCGGTACCTTGATACCACGGAGCTATCGGGACTCAAACTGGCAAGCCGTTCATTATAAGATGTGATCGCCGAGTGGGAGAATCCCCTTGTAACATCACGTCGCGCGAATTGGGTCACTGGCTGGACGAAGAACGCAAGTTTTTTCACCGCCGTTGTTATGAGAAGAAAAGGTGGGCGCACGCTGGGTCTCGAGCGGGATGACGAGAAGTTGTACAGACGACTCCACTCTGACTCCAGAGTGTCATAAGGGAAGATTCCTGCGAGTTCTACGAATGGCACCGCGGTCTGCCAACTCAACTGCCCAGAAAGGCTCTGTATGTCTTCAGTGGTGGCGCGCAATCTTGCGAACCATCAGCCTACATCGAGTAATTACGGAAGATGCTGGTACTTACCGCAGGGGGAGTGTGGCGGTTTCGATGTGGGCAGACAGGATTGCAGACGTATGATATGCATGTGCTCGCTGGCAGCTCTAGTAAGAGGCGCGAGAAATCGGCACAGGAGATAACATACATTCGACTGGATATGCGTGTTCGTGAAAACCTCGTCCGTCCACGTCGTGGGAGATTGAACTGGGGCGCTAATGGACGACAGTTCGCTCAAACCCCGCAGAGTAAGAGCGTCATTGATTAGTTTTCGCGCACGACGGCGGGGCTGCTCAAATTCTGTGTGTGAGGATCAGGAGAAGACGGGATTCAGTACGTACATCCTCCATAGAATTGAACGAAGGGGTTGCATCTGAGAGCAAAGGCAACGACACAAGAGGCAATTTGCCAAAGTCGTCCCGAAGGGTCGTCAATAAGGAATTCATGAAGGACCCGAACGTCGATGTGTCGTGCATGAGTTGAATGCCCTAGGTATGGGTCGGTGTTCCAGCGCGTCTCATGCATACGAGCGGGAGTATTTACCTGGATCGTCTCACATTCCTCCAGGAATAATCGGAGCGGCCCCTCCATCAGCCCCGTGTCCTAGTAACGGCGAACGCGCATCAGAAACGGGCAGCGCGCATGGAGTAGACAGCCTACCTCATCGTATCGGGCAAACATGTCCTGACCGCCGGTCCAATTCCCCTCCGCATCCGCCCACTCAGGCACGTCGGGAACCTTTTGGACTGTACGCGGCACATAGTACAGTCGATTAAAATCCGACCAGTAGCGAACGTCTTCAAGCTTGACGTCGTTCAATTCTTCCATATCAGTCTGATAGTGGCTCTGGCGGACTGGTTCTTGCTTGTATTCAACGGGGTTCCCGGACCTGTGAGGCGTTGATTAAAATACGTACACGTCGAGTGGTTTCCGAGAAGCTGGCGCGAACCAGAGAATTTGCTCGTCCGCAGTGGGATCCATCCCAAAAAGTGCGTTCGCCTGGCTCAGCGTGCCAAATTGAGCTGGGCATATTCAGTAAAGCGTCTCGGTGTGGAGTAGATGTCCAACCTTTATGGTCGAAGCTGAGAAGGCGAGGACAGAATGTGGGTTCGCCCTATGGCATTTGGGGTTAAGATCCTGACACCCAGAGAGTGGGGTAACGTCGACGACGCACCTTTTGATTCAAACCCTCGCGAAATGAGATACCATGGTCGGTATCTGCATCCTCACCTTCTTCGTAAGTGAAATAGCTCTCCTGGGTATTCCAAAAATGGGTCCCAGTGTAGTTTGCTTGATTTCCCGCTTGAATGTACAAGATCTCTTTCATTCTCGCTTTCGACCAGATGGTGCAGATGAGGGCGATGTCACGCAATGTCACTGTCACTCAGATGCCGATACCACTGCCGCGCTGTGCCGGCCGTCGATCATCGTGATCGCTGGTTCAACCTTACCTATTGAACCTGGCACAAAATAAGCCTCGTTCCTTCGAACAAAGCGGCGGAACTTCGGGGAGAATTAACCCGCTTGCATTTCGCGTCGGTATTAACCGGACTTTAGTATTCTTGTCGCAATACTACCATTGCTACCGACGAAGCCGCGACTTGATTCCGATGTTCAACACAAGCTCAAGTCGAAACAACTATATCACAACCCGGAAGCTGTCCAAGATACGACGATCCTCCGGAGAACGTCGAGCACGAATCTGTGGGCCTGAATATGATGCGGAATGTTGACTCGGAGGAGGTAGAGGCGGACGTGGTCCCTGGTAGCTGCCATAGCCAAGCGAAGAAAGCGGGGGCAGACTCACTCGCCGATTCGTTTCTCGGGGTAGCGAAATCGGTGGAGGGAGCACGACAGGAAAACTCGGCAGATGGGGGTCGACCATAGAATGGCGACATCCTTCCGGGAGCCCGCAGCTCAAAGCTGGGACTCACGGGTGAGTGCGACCCCCGGGTGGAATCGAAGTCGTCTCGCTCAGAGTTACTATATGACGTCCGATTGCTGCTGAATATTCCATCTGGCACCCGGATGTCGCGCAAATAATCATAGTGCTCGATGACGGGCAGACGCGCATAATCCGCAGCCTGGCCGAGGCTAGCATCAGTTTTTCGGTGCGATGGATGCTACGCCCTTACAGAGAAGTAGGCAACGATGTGCCATTTACGTGTGGTTGGACTCCCGGGCAGGCGCACAGTCACGGAGTAGGTTTGCTTCGTGAGTCCATCGACCTTCGAGGGGCGGTCTTTTCTTTTGGGCGGGGCAGGAAGGGAGACAGGCAGGTCAGAAGCCTTGCTGGCCCTGGACGGATATGAATAAAGATCAGCGAAACGAAGGGGTCGAAAACGAACGAACGAACCGCCGTGCAGCCTTGGCCTGCTTCTCCTCGTGCGTCGTCTCTATTTTCTCCTCGTAGAACAGGTAATCGCCACGCATCCGACTCTGCGACCTGGCATAAGATGATTAATAGGCGATCAGGGTCGAAGTCAACAACAGCTCACCATCGTCTGCCCTCTGTCCAGCGTACTAGTCCCCCCTCATCAGAATCCTCCGCCTCCTCCCAAACGAAAATATTGCCGCTTTTGAGTTGTGCTCTCTCATGCGCGACGAGGCGCCGTCGGATGAGAGGGAGCATTTGCCGACGCACGGCTTCCAAGACCCGATGAGCTGTCGGTCGTTCATCAGCCCAGAATAAAATATCCCAATTCAACAGCGGGAACGCACCGTCAGCAATGTCCCGGAGATCTAATGAATGGATAAACTTTGATCAGCCACGCGTACAGCGGCGAAGGCGAAAGTGCAAAGCACATACGCAAGGAGGGATGGGTGACATACGGTCCAGGCTGAGGCTCGTTTATACCCGCACGAAACGACATTGGAGGCGGGAAGGTAAAGTACATCGTGACATCCGTCATTTATGGGCAGATAAACGGTACTGCTGCTATCCTCGGGGCTTTGACGGGAATGTGGTGTGGAAGAAGGATAGGCGATTTGTCGTGCATATAAATAACAACTAAAGGCAGAACCATGAGTTAGGTACACCGTAGGGATGTCACCGTTTCAATTCGACGGCGGTTTGGTAAGGCGGACCGGATTGCTATGACCAAACAAACTGTCCTAGAAGCAGTGCCTTCTGTGCGATTTTAAGCGATAGGCATGGGAGGCCTGCCGGATAAGTGCAACCCGCATGGGAAATAAGTCGGGGGCCATGATGCGCGGGAACTGGGATACCGCATCCAGCGAGAATCGGGATTCTTTTCTTTCTTGGCTCTCCATGCGAAATTGAAGCTGACGGGCAGCCTGGCAAAACCTCGGCCGTCCGAGTTTTCTCCTATTATTGTCAATCACAAAGAAATGTTCGCCCGCTGGGAGCCTAAATCGAAAGGGGCATTTGCAGTATGCGGGCCGCTCACGAGAATCGGATTTGCTCGCTTGCACCAAGTCCACGGCCAAATCATCGATCCCGCGTGGTTATTTATGAACAGCGCCCTCGGCTGAGAAGGTTTCAAAGGCCTGGTGGTCCCGCGGCCGCGGGGGACCGGTGGGAAAAGGCGGGAACTATCCTGTTCAACGCTAGCGTAAACGGAAAGGGGATACGTACATTAGATGGTGAGGCCGTTGGATCAACGGTCCTTGCGCTGATCGGAGAGACTTGTTCTGGTTCAACTCATTGAAGTAGGGACAGATCAGTTGACTAGCTTGACTGAAAATCACCAACTTTGGAATTGGGTTGCGATTGGCGAAAGACGCTTTAAGATTGGGCTAGAGTCGTGGTCCCCGCCTGGCGTTCCCGCTCCCGGGGCGCGGAGCGCCGTGCCGACGGCGGCAGGGTGAGAGTGACCTCATGTTCGTCAAAGTCTGGTCTCGAATGGGGCTTTACGATGCCACCGTCCTAAAGATCGAGATGTCAAACTCGGAGCAGGGCGCAAATCGTCGTTGTTCACATTCCAAATTCCCAAGAACCAGACATTCGTCTGCGGGTTCGTGTGGTGACGTTAATTTGAACTTGACGTAAGGGCTCTAAATCTTTGAGGATTCTCGCCTGGGAGAACGAGGGCCGGGACCGCCAAGGGCACCCAGTGATCTCCAGAAGTAGGAGCCGCACCTGAGTGAGAGCAAGTCGGAATATATCAGCTTGGGATTTCAGTGGCAAGCACGAGAGAGTTACGGCTCGGGGACATTGAGCGCCCACACACTCGGGGTTGTGGCGTTGTATCCGTCGGAGAATTTTCTCTCGAAAATCTACCACAAGCGCGGCGGCGTAGTCCCGACGTGCCAAATGCACAGTTATCGCCATGCGTGGGGTAAAGATACTTCACGAGTCCTGTAAATTAACGATGAATGTCACTCGAGTGAAAGGATCGATTCAAATGAGTGCTTGTTCGTGAACGCCAGACGGTCGGCGCATAGTACTTCGAGGGTGCGGAGTGCTGAAGAGCGTGATCTTCCTCAGACGTAGACGACATCGTTTGGTGAAGAGTCGCCAAAGGTTCCCATGTGGAATCAGAACTCATGACGGCGAGGAACATTTTCTACTCAATTCCTATGCGGTGGTAAATGGGAGATCAGAGGACACCAAGAAGACGACTTACTCATCCGACGGTGACGCGTGAGGAAATGCAGCCCATCTTGCAGCGCCCCGCGTGCCGAATCCATAAGTACGGGCAGCAATGGAACAAAAGGGACTAGGAACCTGAGATGTATCGCACGAACTACATGAAGTCCTCCTCCAGCTCTCTCACTGACTTCTTTCGGCTCCCGTCTCCCTCCTCCTCTTCCTCGAGATCCCCGCTGAATAGCGAGTCATAGGACCGTGCCGCCTTTTCGGCCTCTCGAGCGCGTGCAAGCTCCATGTCAGCTTTTTTCTGGGTCGCAGGTGTCAAAATAAAACAAGCCACCAGACCACGAATGCATAGCCCTACCTTTTCACTGGCTGCGGCGCGACGTGCAGCAGCTTCCCGCTTGAGACGATCTACACGATCTTGCTCGTGATCCACGACACGCTCGACCTTCGTCTTGTTCAAGCGATTGACGATCGCGTTTTCGCGTTGGGGAACGTGCACTGTGGACAATTGACAACGTCACCTGCCAGAAAACTTAAAATCTACCTCGTTTAACCTGCGAAGGAGGTCGAGGTAAGGGGTTATCAGGAAAAGCCGAATCACAGGGTCCACACCTTTTTATCGCTGTGGAAGGAGACCTGCCCCACCGCCATGTCTCCCGTTTTCTACGTGATTGAAATTAGGATTTACCCGCGGCTACACTATAAACGACGGACCTTCAGGTTATCCGCCGGGGTATATATTATCGTGAGGTTGTCTTTCTTGTTACCTGCCACAGTCTTAACTGATGCGCACAAACGATTGAAGCAGAGCACACCTTCGATGGAGTTGGCTTTGACCAGCTGAGCGCAGTCGGTCAACAACGCCTCGGGTATTGCGTCCCACGCCATGGACCCATCGGCTGGAAGGCGGAGATAGACATGGGCAGAGGAGAGTTTGTCGACGTGAAACCAGACATCTCCGGGATACGCATACTTGATGAGATCCTCGTCTGCGGCACTGATCAGCGGGCACGAAGAAAAATAACGGAATAGAAGGAAAACGGATGTCGGCCACGGGGAAGATCAACTGGGGTACTAGTGGCAGTAGTATCGTAAGGATGGATCGCCGAATAGGGCGGTGGTGTTCAGATTTGTTGAAGGATCAAAATCACTCGGAGGGCCAAACGGTTCAATGACTGTACAATCCGCCCAAGAGTAGATTGTAGGGAAGCTTTTCAGACGTGCCCGACGCTGAATCCTTTCTTTCCCAGACAGGATTGACTGTAGGCCGGCCGGAATGGAACCGTTATAAACAAACGCGAAACTGACTTTCAACCTTGTCCCGCCCCATGAAGAGGGTGATAGCGGGAGTAAAAGCTAGATATGCAGTCAGCGGTGAGTTGGCGCACGATCGGGTCGCGTACCCGTCGAAGTAAAGAACAGGACCATGACCGTCAACCTCAAGAGAGAGCTCCCGAATGTAACACGCGTAAGCACAATGCACAGCATTCTGACGTGACTGCTCTCCACCACCGCCATGGCTGCAAAGTGCGTATTTTGGGCTTTCCGATCCCGATGATGGACCGACGTCTCGGGCAGGAGTCTAGCGACGTGTTTATTCTGCAAAATAATCAAAGGTTGGTCTTGGATCCACCGTCTCAGCATCTTTGCCGATCAGTTCGTTTGTAGGCGAAATACGTGAGGATGTGGCGTCAAGATGCCCTGAGACGTGTTTGACTCGCGCAAACAGCTTCCTTCAAGCTCATCGAAACCGATTTGAGCTTCTCGTTCTTGGATATCGGGCCACTGTCGAAGGGCCATGCTCTGGTGAATTTCGTTGATTATTCCGTTCGCATTATGGCTCATATTCTTGCTCTTAAGGTGATCCCTAAATGTTAGTTCTCTTCACTTTCTCTACATCTAGAGCTCATTGTTGGATTCAGATCACGCGCAGAAGCTTCACGAACTCCCGGACGAATACCTGGCTGACGCGATGCCAATCGCAAAGAAGATCGCGTTGGCGCAGGGAGCCGAGAACTACAACGTTCTTCAGAATAACGGGCGTCTCGCGCATCAGGTATGTCTTTCCTCGATCCCGAATGTCTGCGCTCAATAAGTCGTCCCGCTTTCAGGAAGTGGATCACGTTCACTTTCACATTATACCCAAACCCTCGCCTGAAGAAGGCCTCGTCGTGGGATGGCCGGCGAAGACCATGGCCAAGGAGGAGTTGCAAGCTATCTATGTCGAAATCAAAGGGAAGCTTTGAGTGTACGATAGTGTTCCCAAGACGGACCAGAACTTACGATGGTTTGAATTCAAAGCAATCTATTGGGACTTGAAAACGGCTGACCCAATGGCCATGAGGCATCTCAATCTTATCTCCCACTCCATCCAAGCCGCGCTATCCCCAGCAGCCCGGTGAAAAAACGAGGGCCGGGCAGCGGTCACTCGGTCGCTTGGTATCGATAAGATTCATGTGTGTTCGTTTTATGCTCCTTCAAGATTCAGAAAAGAATCCCCTCGAACCTGATTGTCCGAAGCCTCGGGGTGCTTACTCGTCCAGCCGAAACAAAAGCCGACCCCGTCCTGATCGAATAGTTCTCCACGCCAAGGTAGCATCCCAGGCACCTAAAGTGGACGCTGCAGGGTCAATCAGACGGCGACGATTGTGTCTGCACGGCTTCACCCGACTCGGGTATTTCCCAGGTCAATCTAGCCGCCAACGAAGTATGGTGGGGCGCAAGCAAAAGGAGAATTCCAAATGAATCTGGTGATTGTCCGCGGCGCGGCGTCATGGTTTTGTGTCCGGTATATTCCGCAAAGACCGGGTATGCTTATAGACATATTTTTTTTCGGCGACACTCGCTGACAATAAAGCAGCAGTACCCGTTTGGTCATCCTTATCTCTGTCAAGACGGCGACAAAACGTGCGCGCTTTGCAGTCGGCTGGTTGATTAAGCGCACCATCGCACGAGAGCAAACGGAATTCGTGCTTGGAAATTGGCTGCGTTGACTGGAACTAAATGGCACTTCGCGTCTAGTTTTCATCTCCCGGGGAACTCATTCAACCAGCCGGCCTCGATTACCAGACCGCTGACTCGTTCCTGAACTCGGACCTAGATGGCTTGCAAGCCTGCTGCTGCCTGCTGCCGAGTCAAATGCACCCGCATCTTCCCTTGGCCGCAGCACGCGTCCAGGATAAACTGTCAGGCCTAAACCCCGTTTATCTTCCTTGGCCTTGCTCGACTCAAGTTCAACGCCAAGTGCCGAGAATACACATGGTGAACGTACAAGCTCCGCTTCGATATAACGCACAGGTTCACCGGAAATGAATCCCTCGGACCAACAGAGTATGACAGGGATCCCAGGGGGCAGAACGGGACAGTATCATGCGGCGAGTCTTGTTGTCCGCCGCGCGCCGCGCTTCAAGGCTGGTCACCAGGGATTCCAATACAACGCCATGCGTGCCAGGTGGGCAGCGGATTATCCGCAGTCCGTTCGACTCGTCGTTCAGGAGCCGTCGGCACAAAAGTCCTCGAATTTCGCGGGGCTTGGACACACACTCCCGTGTATGTACTGTAGACACAAACACGTCTGATCAATCTCTCGGCCTAGGAACGCGGGTCGTTTAACTCCAGCCGCGGTCCGGCTTAATTTGTTTCAGGGTTGCCCGCAATCTGAGTCGGCGGTTTCGAAACTCCTTCGGATTTTTAGCCCACCGTCACGGTCCGGCGTCAGGGTCTAAATAGCTTTGAAATTAGGCTATCACTTGGTACCCACGCGGCAAGCGGGAATGGATTCAGACCTACGGCTTCACGACTCCGTCGGGGAGTTCGGGCGCCCCGGAACTAACTACAAACCCATATTTGGTAGTCCCAACGTCTAACCGACGTCGGGGATGTCACTTGCGGTGGCCCATGGATTTTTGTGACACAAACTCGCCTGTGAACAGGTCTTCGAGTTTGGCTCAATTTCGAAGGCTCCCCAACAGCCTGAATTTTAAAGGTGCCTTTGGGTCCCAAATTTAGGTCGGAAATGGTCACTTTTCAAGCCGTGAACTCGGCGACAAAAGCGAAGATGTTTTGCCTTGTTCCGGGGCAGAAAACACCTTTGTTTGAGCCCGAAAAATGTGGTTTACCATTGTTTCTTTGCATGTTTCGGCCAAAAAGCTGATGCTTTTTCTGCTGCGAAACAGGATTCAACCATTCAAGATTTTCCCCCTCCGTTTCTGAGCATAAAAGTCATTATGTCTGCTGACTGTTGGGGTTCCAAAAATCACCGCTTTTCCAGCTCATGTTCAGTTGGTGGGGGAAAATGAACTTGAAATGAACCCCAACGGGAAGACCTGTTTACAGCCGATGTTTGGGTCCCAAAAATGCATGGGCCACCGCTGTGTGTGATTCCAAAGAACGGTGTGCTGTCGCAATCATGGTCGCTTGCTTGCGTACCTGGTGCACCTTGCAGCGACGTCAGATGTTGTACCGGGCGCAGTTGACTCGTGCAACCCGGATAAACTACAACATCCGATATACGAGGTTTCCTGGTCTGGTTTCCCTCTGAGTCTCGTCGATGGACATTTTAGACGCCCAGATTAAACAAGCGTCAGACGGAAGGGATTAAACGGTGACACCTGCAATCTGATATGATATATCCTTCAATTTTTTGTATTTCATACAATAATGCTCCGTCTTGAGATCGGAAAAGTTTTGGAAGGTTGCCGCGAAGGAAGCCCGTTGAACGCAGATCATACTTCAGATGAGACTCGGCCATCTGGCTGCTCCCCTTATCCTCGCTCATAACTTTACTTCTTTTTCCAGAGCTGTACCCACACTGTGGAATTGATTGATCAGCCGGAAAGAGTCTGGATGAGCCTGGATTTCGGGCCTAAGATCCCGTATTTTGCATTGACGCTCACATGTGCTCCTCCCCTCCTCAAGCCCGCTGCTATGGCCTGGAAACATGGTTTCCCTCGATAATTCCCTACTTGGGACGCGAGGCGGTTGTTTGGTTCTCAGGTCGCTGACACACCTCGGTCCCTCGGCCGACCCACATATTGCTTTCTTTCAACTCGTACGTGGCAACTCGGTCTGGCTTCGTCCCAGTCCAGTGGCGACCATAATTTATTCCACGGCAAACTGTAGACGTTCCCTGGGGCTGGAATGTTCCCGCGACTGCCACAGGCTCTGGTGGCCTTCATCCTGGCATCACCCATCTTGGCAGCTCCGACGTCACCTAATGACCCTTCAAGGCTCTTTCAGCCATGTCGTGAAGCCCCCAGAGCCACCAATATGCTGTCTCACCCCCTCTGGCCACCCACGGACCCGGTTCAGGACGACGTCCTGCTTTCGTTCGAAGAATGGAAAGAAAAGCGCGTCGCAATGGAGTCTGGCGGTCAATACAAGGCGAAGGAGAAGGAGGAACCAACGGGGAGCGCGGGGGTACCAAGTGGCGAAGGCGCCACACCCGTCGTGGAAGCTCCAAGCTCGCCAGCAACCCCACAGGATGCAACCGCACTTCCGGGTCCCAATCACGGATCGCTTCAATTATGCCAGTCTCGACTGCTCCGCGCGCGTGCACACCTCGCACAAGACGGCCAAGTCCTCCTGCCTCAATCCTCTCGTCGAAGCGCGACCCGCTACATGCTCAGTCCCTGTCGTCCCCCAAAGGGCGAGTCGCACTACATCGTCGTCGAGCTCTGCGAAGACATCCGGATCGACACGGTGCAGCTGGCGAACTTCGAGTTCTTCAGCGGTGTGTTCAAGGACTTTACGGTCAGCGTTTCCAAGACATACACGACGGACCCCGAGGGCTGGACGTTCGCGAGCACCCACACTGCGAAGAATATCCGCGTTGTGCAGGTGCGTGTTTCAATTTCTCGTTTTGTGGTCCCGCTAACCACTGGCTGGCAGTCGTTCCACCCGCCGACATCTCTCCGCGATTTCTACCGCTACATCCGAATCGACTTCCACTCGCACTATAGCAACGAGTTCTACCTGCCCGATCTCGCTCCTGCGCGTGTACGGCCTCACGCATCTGGAGGAGTACAAGTGGGATACATGGGAGACTGAGAGCAGGGCGCGCGCCCGGCGTGATGAACAGCAGGTCGTGCCGTCGCTACCGCTTGAGGTAAATGAGCCCGAGCCCGCCCCAGCGCCGGACCCCGTGCGCATGCCCGCCTCTTATGCGGAGTACATGGATGCAGCGTCGGACAGCGCGCGAGCAAGAGCAGCCAGAGGATTCCGTCAAAGTGCAGCGGCCGCCAGAGGACACCCCAAGTGTGCCCGATGTCGACCCCGCGCCCTCGTCAAATGATTCGCGCGGAGGCGTAGAGCCGGAGCCATTGCCACTGCCCCCGCCGACGCCCCAGTCGTCTGAGCCCATCGATTCGGCCTCGACCAGCACTCCACCTGCGACGACACCCAGTACCGCACCGGAACAGACTCCGTCGCCTGCGACGAGCGAGGCATCGTCCACGATGGCAAAAACCCCCAACATAGCTCGACCTCGACCAAGATCGAGACCGTCGACTCCACCTCGCCCGTGGGCGGTTCTGTCCAGACGAGCGACTCTTCTGCATCCAGCAGCACGACATCAACGGGTGCGGTCACCGTCTCCACTATCTCGACGACTTCGCTCGTCGTCCCCGCACCGGCCGGCGGCGAGTCCATCTACCGCACGATCATGAACCGCCTCACGGCACTCGAGGCGAACCACAACGCTGTACGCGCGCTACGTCGAGGAGCACACCGGCGCCGTGCGTGAGATGCTGCGCCGCGTTGGGGAGGATCTGGGCCGCGCGGAGGCTGTGGTGAGTCGTTTTGCGCTGTGTCTGATGTGAGAATACTTACGACGGACCTAGGGCAAAGCGCAGGCACAGACATACGCGCGGACGCTCCTGGAGTGGGAGCGGCAGCGGAAACCGCGTGGACGCGGAGTACCGCGAGCTCATGCGGGCGCATGGAGTACCTGTCTGATGAGGTACTTACGTTTCTTGCTCTTCCCTGTGGCTTGCAGCTGACCTACCGTGTTGCCAGATTGTGCTGGAGAAGCGTCTCGGTATCGCGCAGCTGCTCCTCCTGCTCGCTGTGCTCGTCTTCATGACGCTGACGCGAGGGTCCCGAGGGGAGCCTGTGATGGTGCCGTCCGTGAGTCGCTCGGCGTTGAGAGCGTGGGGGGCGGCGACAATCTGAGCCTGAAGAGCCTCAGTGGGAGGAGCGGGAGCGGAAGTGGGGACTGGGATTGGGTGGGCCGTCTTAAGAGTCGCAGTCGAAGTCGTAGCCCCACCAAGCCAGTCGTCCCCAAGGCGGAACCCGGTGCGTCCACTTACCGCGCATTTCCAGTCGGTATCGTGACTGACCGATTTGCACAGATCCGCCTATCAAGCTCGAATTCCCCTCCGTCGACGAGAAGCCGCCGTTCCCTCCCAGTAGCGCGAGCAAACCCAAGCCCCCACGACTTACCCTCCACACCCCCGCGGGCCGCCCTCGCTCGCGCACGCGCAGTATCGGCAACAACACCCTCATCTTCGACGGCCCCCGCGCGCGGTCACGCACCCCGACGCTTATGCGCACACCCCACCGCCGCCCGTCCACGCCCGTCCACGCGCACGCTCTCGCACAGCAGCAGCAGCCCTCCCCCGCCGTGCCCGGCACGCTCCCGCTCCCCATAGCGCACTCCGTCTCACACCCCTCGCACGCGCCGCGGAGCGCCCGCCGGTGGGCACGCACGGCGCATCTGCACGAGCTGCGCGGCACGGTGGCCGCGTCGGTCCCGCGGACGCGCGCGACCCCTGTGCTGTCGCCTCAGTCGGCGCCCCAGTCGGCGGCCCCCGGGGCCAGCGTGCCGAGCTTGAACTCGCCTACGGACGTGGTTTGCGTCCCCGTCGCCTGCACCGAGCGGGGCGTTCACTGCGGAACCTGCTGGGCATTGGGCTGCGGGCGAGCGGGAGCCGGCTGCTGTTCCATGGTCATGGGCTGCCGTCGAGCACTGCGTCCCTCGATCTGGCGCAGATGGCGGCTGACGATGCCGGGGAGGGGGGACCTGTGGGTCGATACGGATGAGGGGTCCGAAGCGGATGGGATGTGGACGCGGACAGAGACTCTCCTCCGTGGATGGAGCGCACTGAGCCCGCGGCGGCGGTACTTCAAGCCGCGGCCTGAACTGCAGCAGCAAGTCAGTCAGTGCGCCTAGACCACTTTCCCTCTCCCTTTTTTCACGGAAATCAAGCATTTATCTGATTTTTATTCGTCTTTTTCAAGTTCCTTTTCATCGCATATAGCATGGTTACTGCATCGCTCTCATCCGCTACTTTTACCAACATGTAAATTATGTCCACGCAAATTCATCGCATTCTTCGGAGAATTTGGGTGCAAGCGAGCTACTGATTCCACAGCTCGATTAACCGACGTCGTTGATTTACAGCCTTCGGCGTCGCCGTCGGGCGACGTCGACACAGCTCTGCAGAGCTGTTATCCCAGGAGATTCGACTACAGGTGCGAAGGCCTTGTTTTTCTGCTCGATGTAGCGCTTACGAAATATAGGTTAGTTGCGCCCGTGTGCTTGCCATATCCTCAGACCATGAGTCGTCGTACGAGTGGCTGTCAAAGACTCACAATGCGGTCTGGAATTCACAGCAACAGGCTGGAGATCAACTTCTGGGACCCACAAACGTCCTCGTGTTCGCCAAAGGCGGTCCGCCGAGCTCTTTGCAGTTCCTGGGTGTCTTGCTGTGGCTCAACAGCACCTTGTTTATAAGAAGTGGAGCATCTACCTCACCCGTCCGTCATTTTCCATGGCAGAAGTTGTCGGCCTCCTCGCCAGTGTTATTCAGCTAGTTGACGCCATCTCTGAGACGGCGACTCGCTATAACGACTTTCGCAATGCCTCCAACGAACGCCAGATGCTATTCGGGGAGGTGCGGGCCCTCGCGCCGCTTCTCAGCGAGCTCAAGAAACGCAGCGCCCTCCCCACGGCGCCGTCAGGCGTTCAGCAGTTTCAAACACCTCTATTGGATTTCGAGCAGTTATTGACGTCGGTGCACATGAAACTACAGCCTGGGCGTACTACCTGGCTGGCTTTATTCTCCCGACGTCTCTCATGGATGCTCTGGGAGAAAGCTGCCTTGAAGCACGACCTGGACGCTATCGAACGGTTTAAATCCTATGTAAATAATCTGTTGGGCCTGGATATTTGGTGCGTGCATATGGTGACCATCGTACATACGGGAGGGCTGATTTCATTTGGCGAGCAGGGACGTCGCTCAAGAGCGTAGACTTGATCATGGTGGTGCGCGCTATGAACACACAACTCTTGGGAAATCATCAAACTGATATCTTTCATAGCGAGAGTGGATGAAGATATCAGACGGTGGTTGGCCCCCTATAACCCCGTACCTCGGCAGCGCGCCCTCCTGAGCACTCGCACGGAAGGAACCGGGAATGGTTGCTTCGTAACGATGAATTCACGGATTGGATATCTCAAGCAGGAAAGACACTCTGTCTGAAAGGGATGCGTGCGTACAGTATTCTGGTTCATTACTTGTCTCAAAATTAACTAATAACGTATGTTAGCTGGGGCCGGGAAAACCGTACTCGCGTGGGTCTTCTGTCTGGAACCGTTCGTCTTCTTTGAAACTGACACATCTGTAGGTCCGTCATAATCGACCATCTTCACACTCTATTCCCAGGCGAAAACGCCGGAATCGCGTACATTTACTGCAATCACAAGGAGACGCAAGAGCAGACGGCAGTTAACCTCGTGGGCAGTCTGTGGCGACAGCTTTCCATGCGCCGGGCCATCCCCGAGGATGTTCGACACTGCTACGATCTCTTTCAAAAACAGCAGGACACCCCGACTGTTGACGATGTTTTCGGATTCCTCCAATCTGTCGTTTTCAACATATCCTCGGGTTATCATTGTGGTCGATGCCATCGATGAATGTACCGACGATCCAAGTAGTGACACTCGGAGCATTTTCCTCGCCAAGCTTCGTGCACTGAGTCCAACAATTAATCTTCTCTTGACCGCCCGCTCTCACGTCGCGGTGGAGAAGGGCTTCACCAACGCGAAGTGTATGGAGGTCCGAGCAAATGAGGAAGACCTTCGGCGCTACATCGAGAGTCAGATTCAATCGTCCGAGCGCCTCAAGAAGCATGTCGTGGCGAAGCCAGCACTGCGGGAACAGATTGAGCAGACCATTATCGGACACTCGGATGGAATGTGAGCCATTTACTCGTATCTTGTCCGAGTCTCCTTTTGACGTGTTCAAGGTTCCTGCTGGCGAAACTTCACATGGATTCGTTGAGGACGAAGATCACCCCCATGAAGGTTCGCGAGGCATTGGCCAATCTACCTCTGGACTTGAAAGACACCTACGCCGATGCGATGCGCCGTATCGAAAGCCAGAGTGAGGACGACCGAACCCTTGCATTGCAAGCGCTGGCGTGGGTGTCCAGGGCCTTTCGGCCCCTTTCCGCCCGAGAGTTGCAGGAAGCGCTCGCGATTCAGCCCGGGACTCTCGTCTTGGAGAGCGATAATCTACCCGACATCGACATCGTGATATCGGTGACAATGGGGCTTATCGTCGTCGACCAAACGAATATTGTCCGACTTATCCATCACACTGCCCAGACATATTTCGACGACAATGACAGTCCCTGTGCCGCAGCGCATATCCAGCTGGCGTCCAGCTGCCTCACATACCTCTCCCTGGAGGTGTTCACCGAGAGAATATTCCATCGAGGACTGAAGGAGTATCCTCTCCTACGCTATGCCGCACTCTATTGGGCTGAGCATGCTCGAGGAGAACCCGCTCTCCGAGATAGGATCTCGACTTCCTTGCCTCGCAGGAAAGGAGACATTTTCCAGGCAGGTCCTCAATACTCGTTCCTTCGCCGGAGACCTTGTACCGCCGTGTGTGTCGGGATTATGGATTGCGGCTTGTCTCAACCTCCAAGATATAGCCCTCCATTTTCTCAGCGCGGGCGACAGTCCTGATGGTGACGAGGACTGCGAAGGGAACCCAGTGTATATTGCCTCCTACCGCGGACACAGAGAAGTGGTGCTCCTTCTTTTGAACTATAGGGGAGACGTCGATGGTCAAGGATATTACGGGACAGCGCTACAAGCGGCGGCTGGGGAAGGCCACGCAGAAGTCGTTAGGCTCCTTTTGGAACGTGGGGCTCGAATTACTCCAGAGGGCCGGCGCCCAGGTCCCCTCCAGGCGGCCTCGAATGGAGGACACGTGGAAGTTGTTCGTGTCCTCGGCGGTGCTGCTGGAGTAAACACCGATGACTTTGGCTACGCCCTTCACACAGCGGCAGGGGATGGGAACATCGCGTTGGTGAAAATACTCCTCAGCTTGGGCGCCAACGTCGATGTATCTGGTGGCGACTATCACACTCCGCTCAAGGCCGCCTGCCACGGCGGGCATATTGACACCGTTCGCCTCTTGATCGACGCAGGTGCCGATGTCAATGCAGAGCCCTGCGGCCCGCGGTACAGGAGGTACCACACTGCTTTATTGGTTGCTGCAGACCGGGGTCATATTGAGGTGCTCAAGCTGCTGATAAAGAACGGAGCTCGAATAAATGCCAGAGACGAAGAAAATCAGCAGACAGCGCTGCTTAGTGCATGCGAGGAGGGAAGACCGAATGTCGCGCGTCTGCTCGTCGAAGGAGGCGCCATTTGCGATACGGCTGGTAGAGAGATCAACAGCCTATGCCTTCATGCAGCCGCAGAGAAAGGTTCTGTGGAAATTCTAGGGCTGCTTCTGGACGCGGGCATCGACGTTAATACGCCGGGTGGTCGGTACGGGAGTGCACTGCAAGCAGCGGCGACCGGTAGTGTAAAGTTGGACGCGGTCCGCCTCCTGATCGCCAACGGAGCGGACGTCAATGCTACTGGGGGCCACTATGGGACTCCTCTTCAGGCAGCCGCCGCAGAAAATCACACCAGCCTCGAGATTATCCAACTTCTCATCGCTCACGGCGCATCGGTTCATTCGCAAGGAGGGCATTACGGGACGGCTCTTCAAGCGGCCGCGTACACGGCGAAGGGACACATTGAAGCAGCCGAACAGGCGGTGAAGCTTCTGCTCGCCAACGGTGCGAATTGTAACTCACAGGGGGGAAATTATGGAACTGCGTTGCAAGCGGCTGCAGCGGGGAAGAACCTGGGCGCTTTTCAACTTCTCGTTGACGCAGGAGCGACCGTGAACGCGTCGAATGCCCAGTTCAGAAGGCTGCTTGAGACGACCTGTTGTTGGGGGTCGCTCCCTGCGGTCAAGTCCCTGGCTCAAGGGGGCAGCATGAACACATTGAGCGCGGAGGAAATCAATAGCCTGTTACACGCGGCGTCAGAGCACGGAAATTTGGACGTTGTCGCCTTTCTGCTCGAGAAAGGCGCGGACATCAATGCGGGCGGGGGGACATTCGGGAGCGCTTTACAAGCCGCTTCTCAGCACGGACATCTCGAGGTGGTACGCATCCTCATCAACAGCGGAGCCACCTTGAGCTCGCAGGGGGTTTTGGACGGTGATGCCCTTCAAAGAGCGGCTCGCCGAGGACACAAAGAAGTCGTACAGTGTCTCATAAATGCGGGCGCGAACGTGAACTCGCATTGCGGATATTATGGGAGTGCGCTCCAAGCAGCATCCAAGATGGGCTCACTCGAAGTGGTCCAGCTCCTGCTTGGCCAGGGAGCGGTGATAAACGCTCAGGGCGGTCGGTACGGAACCGCATTGCAGGCCGCCGCTTCTGGAGGAATTCCGCTCATGGGTATGCACATGATGAAGGAAACACACCCTGGCGCAAGAGTGGGAAGATCTGTCGTGAGCATGACAATGCTGGAGGATTCGAATACACCCGTGGTTCGACTTCTCATCGACAATGGCGCCGACGTGAACATCCAGGGTGGGTATTATGGAACCGCACTTCAGGCAGCGGCCAAAACCGGAGATGTCAAGTCGGTTCGATTGTTGCTTGAAGCCAATGCTGATGTCGGCGCCGAAGGAGGGCACTATGGAAGTGCACTTCGGGCCGCCGAGGCGAATGGTCATCAGGAGACCATTAAATTACTTTTGGATGCAGGGGCTGCACGAGACACGACAGAGTCTGCTCAGCCAATGAGCCGGCGCAGCGGTCGTCGGCAGAACACTTACGAGGCTGATCGCTCGGACTACAGTCCTTTGGAGCAAACTTTCCGTATGCAACTATTTTAGGTGTGCATTGTGAATAGTACTTTCCCCCAATGTACCTAAGACTTTGTCCCGATTTTATTGAGAAAAGGTGTAGCAAAGCCCTCCGACTATCGAACGGTAAGTATGTGCGAGGATCCGGAGAATGTTGACGCCACGAGAATCTACCTCAACAGAAGGAGCAACATAATAGAGGCAAAAAACGCGACGCGTCTGAGCTAAATGCCTGAGGTCCGCTCACGTGACCCTGTTTGAATCTCGCACGGTGACAATTGTGACGCTAGTGACGCTACAACCTCACCACTTCCTCGCGCCTTCAGAATGGAGCAATGCTGGAAGATAATGAACATAGACAAGGGTGTCACCTATGAGTCCTGGGAGAATCTCGGAAACCTCTTATTCCATTTGCCTCGTGGCCTAGACAGAAGCCTTCGTGCCTTCAAGCTCCGTGACCGCGAGACGATGCTGCTTCCTTTCAAACCAGGCGAGGTATTCCGAGAAGGGGACGAAGAGCGGCCCACTCTCCGTTTCCCAAAAGCCGCCACTCAAAGGTGACTCTGTCCTCTTCAATCGAATTGCACGACCTGAGCTCCTTGCAGTACTCGAAATCCCACGGCGCTACTCAGCCTCCCGGTCGAGCTCATTCATGCGGTATACTCCGAGTTAAATCTTCAACCAGCCAACGTTGCCAATGTTGTGTGCTTGAGCGTTACATGCCAGACTCTCTGGGCTATTGGAAGTGACTACATCTATCGCCACATAGCCGCGCGCGCAGCACTGCATTCATGGACCGGAGACCGTGTACTCTGCGTCGGAGACTATCTCCTGCTCGAAGATATCCCTGACGGTCTTTTGACGCCACAAGAACAGGACGAGTTCCTTGTGGACGAAGACGTCCAGGAGAGTCTGTACGAGTATCCCTTCGAGGAGATCTCCCCAAATGGACTCCAAGAAGATGAGGTCTGCGGCGACGCGGACCTGCACGAACGCATAGGCTCTGATAAGACACATGTTCTGTTCAAGGAGCTATGCAACCTCGACAGCCCCCCGTCCGCGCTACCGTCGCCAGTGGTCTTGCGGAATCTCTCCCGGATGCAATTCGTCCGCGAATCGGCGCTGCTCGCTTTGAAAGCGAAACACGCCGCCTCGGGGGGTGCCCTCAGCCTGAAGCTCGCCCACGTTGGGCTTGGCGAGCTGCTGATGACCCGCATCTGCCTGTCTTCCAGCCCCTCGCCGTCACTGCGCTGGAACGGGCCTATCCACCGCGGTATCTGGGCCGGCCATCGCTTTGATGTCGTCGACGAAGAGGAATTTTTGCAAGAAGTTATCGGTGGTACGTGGACGGACGTCAGCAGCGAGGTGTTGAGGGATTTGGAAGCGATCTGGACTGCGGAATATCCCTCCTGATCATGAGCGCGTTTCATGGTAATGTTTAATCTAATCGACGGGTAGTCCATCCTAACTTGGGAGCCATTCATTCGCGTCAAACCCCGACCGGCGCTTTTGACGTTCTCGGGCCAGCCACACCTGTAAGTTCTATCTCACCACCGAATGTTTTTGATGTGTGGTACCACATTTGCGCCGCCGAGAAATAGATTCATGACGGCGGCCAAACCGACGGTCAGGCATTTTGTCCCAAGTCGTCGACTTGAGAAGAGAAGTACGAATTAGGTTTCGCAAGGTCCTCCGCGGTGGCCGCAGGGTGGGTCGTGTCTCCATTCAACTCTTAGTATGTTCAATAATTTCGAATCCCGTGATCGCGTTTCTCAAACGCAGTGGTACCAGTAATCCCCACCTTGCTGTAATGCCCCGAAGCGGAACCTTTCCAACGTCTCAGACTTTCGCCCGAGGTCGCCGCTATCCGCACTGTCTCAATCCGCGGACCAGTGAACTCGCGGATGCAAAAAAATGTCTCAGCCCCTCTCCACTGCTATATAAACTGGCCAGCTTCACCGTCTAAAATACCAACAGCCTTCACACCACACCTACCAACCACCTCAACAACTTGCAGTCATCCCACCCCAGTATGTCGAATCTCCTTCTCCGCTGTCGTGCTCCATCGCTGATCCAGAGCTGCAGCACACACTCTCAGACAAACAATGTCCACCACCACATCCATCGTGCCTTCCGCTACCACTACGCGTCGCGGCTCCCTCCGCGAGCGCTGCGGCTTCACGCTCTGGCTCTCCTTCGCCCCCGCGCTCCCCAACATCCGCGCGAAGGGCCATCTCGGCCCCACCGCCGCGAACCTCCCCCGCCGTAAGCGCAGCAGCGTCGTCTCTCTCGACCTCGAGCCTCCCGCACCCGTCGTGGTTGACGCGCGTGCAGAGTACTTCGCCTGACGCTGCCTCGTACGCCACACCCCCAAAGGCCCAGCCTAGCGCGGTCGCACTCCCACCGTCCACGGCATATACATACATACGCCGCTGATTTTATACCCCCGCAATGAATAATATCCTGATTTTGTCCTTCCCCGCTCAGGTTGATATTTCTCTGATGTCTGGTTCTCGGAGTGAAATTCATGGTCGTCTTGGTCCCTGGAAGATGACTCGCGAACTGAGGCAACATCAGGAAAAACCGCCACCACAATAGTGCCCTACGGAGTCAACATAGCCGGTGTCGTCCTGTCGTTAGGTCCCCCTTTACATAGCCGCCATAGCCAACCCCGAAAGTTCTATAGCCGTCTGTAGTCCTCCATAGCGAACCGTGGGGCTACCTTTTTAGAGGCAGGCAACACACAAAAGGATGTTCTGAAGGTCTTTTATGACCCTGTTTTTCAACTACCACCTAGTACTGGGCTGAAGTCTCGCTGCAGGCGAAGGGAGAATGAACTTCGAATGGAAGAGAACACTGACTACCGGATTCGAACTGGGGACCTCGCGAGAACACAATGAAATTGAGACCAGAGAAAAGACATGTAGACTAAGAGACTGGTTAGAAAGTCCTTGAATAGATCTGGGACATGGCAGGTCCACCGGGACAAATCTGAATCGTGTGTGGCTTCTCAACCGTTTTCAACTTGTCATTCATGGAGTCTGGTCAGGAAAAATGAAAAGTGGTTGACCAAAACTGCGCACAGTGCCAAGAAAGTGGAGTGAATTTCCCAAAATTTAACATTTCCATCTGTACCCTCCCCGGCTTATCACAGATGCACAAAATTTGCAGTTTATGTAGTTCCTCTGTTTCCGGGCTCACCACCTCTGTAGACAATGACCTGCCTATATCTTACTATGTGAGCTACATTGGCGACATCAGTTCAGTACTGACTACAGTGGCTATATCTCCCACCAGCCGGCTACATGGCACGACATACGACAACCTACACTAGTGGGTGACTACAGATACTCTAGAGCGCTACTGGTATTTGCCCTTGACTATATAGGATTCAGTTTTTCCTGATGAAGGATCGGCTCAGACAGTCGCGAAAGGCAGTTTATCCTGCCCGAATTGGAGTCACACTTTAATTTGTGCAGCGCCCAGATGGACCACATATGCATGCAGACTATCGCGAAGCGTTCAGAGGGCGACAGAGAGCAGTAGACACCGAGCTTGGAGCAAGCAGAGAGCCGGAGTCAAGAGAGATCAAGGCTCCAGCCAAGCAGCGGCCAGCCAAACACATCGATCAAGGCTTCAGATAAACAGCCACACATATCATCTGATCCCAAACCTTCACCTCGATTTTGTGTGTCCCCTCGAATGGAAGCACGCTTTCTGCCACCTGTGGCGCCAGACACCTGATCGCATGCCTCCCGGTGCACTGAGTCGTATTCCTGCCCAACGAACGAAATCACCGAACGAAGTATCGGGCTCGCTGGCACAGTACAGATAGATGTATCTTCCAGCGGGGATTTGGCGGGGATTGAGAATCTCCAACGACACTCGTTGTACCAAAATCCCTCTTTATACACTCCTCCACCTTGCTTCCGCCTGCGGGACAAGCTGCGTCGACACAAACTCGTTACTCACACGTCTTTGGAGACGGCGTAGAGTATTCAGTTTTTTTTGACCTCCTCAGGCGGATATGCCGCGCTGACATATGC
This sequence comes from Mycena filopes, assembly GCA_029281495.1. Lineage (NCBI taxonomy): Eukaryota > Fungi > Basidiomycota > Agaricomycetes > Agaricales > Mycenaceae > Mycena > Mycena filopes. The sequence goes on along the minus strand of JARIHR010000185.1, from coordinate 13,076 downwards.
CGGTGAATGGGTGAACGGGATCTGAGATCTTGACCCTCAGACGCCGACACCGGGAGCTGACGGGCGTGTGTGTGTGTCCGTCTTCCCCCTTCTTCCCCTCCCCAGAAAAATAGCTTGTTTCCCCCTCGTCGGTGAATGGATGAAGGCAACACCCCAGCCCCAGCCAGCTCATCCTCCGGACGCAAGTCGCAGATCACCTCCTGCGCAGAGTGCGTTGGCGCTCGCTGATTTGTTAGCAAGCAATGTTCTGACTCCCTCCGATAGATGTCGGAGGCTCAAGCTTCGGTGTGACCGCGTCTTTCCCTGTTCGTCGTGCATACGCCGGGGGTGCGCCAACCTGTGTCCGACGGGGACCCTCGAGAAGGGCAAGCGCGGATTCCTGAAGCGTCTCGAGCAGTCGCTCCCCGCCCACCACCACAATGGCGACACGGACTCACCGCAGCCGCACCACTCCGAGGTCGCCATGTTCGTCGCGCGCGATACCGCCATGACCAAGCGCATACAGGAGCTCGAGGCCGCGCTCGTACAGTGCGTATTGTGCCCCTTTTCGTGCGCTGACTGACGAATATCGTTTTGCAGCGCGGGGATTAGTATACCGGGGCCCTCGGGGCTCAATGCGCCGCCGCCAGAGCGCTCCCCGTCGCAGGAGAACGAGGGGCGCGCAAAGCGCCAGCGGACGTCCTCGACGTCGGACTCAGGTGCCACCAGCTCGCCCAGGGAGGCGTCGAGCAGCGTGCACATGCCAATGCCGCCTGTCGACACCACGGACGTTACGCTCGGCTTTGGGACGCTCACCATCGACGTCGAGAACCGGTCGCGCTACGTCGGGCCTTCGGGTGGGGCTGCGTACCTCAACGCCGACTTGTGGAAGATGAATCCAAACCAGGCGCACAGCAGGGGCAGCTCGGTGGACAATCCTTCTTCGTCCTCCTCGTACGACGCCGCCGCTCGTGGTGCCGTCGACTCGTCGGTATCCCCGCGACGTGTGTCTCAGCTGGAAGGCGAGATACTGGCCAAGATGGCGTGCCTCCCGCCGCACGACGAGGCCGTCCGCATCGCGCGGCTGTACTTCAAAAACGCCTCATTCATGCAAGCCTTTCCTCTTATATCTCGCTACTACCGTCTCACCGCAGCTGCAGGTACGAAATCATCCCCGAGGCCATCTTCTTCAGCGTCCACCTCCCCACGATCTACCCCGACGCCACGCACCCCTACCTCCCCCCGAACCTGCACGTCCTCGCCCTCGCAGGCATGGTCCTCTCCCTCGGCACCTTCTTCGACCTCTCCGCCCCCGTCGACGCCACCGTCCGCGCGCGCGCCTCCGCGTTCTACGACCTCGCCGTCGCGGCGCTCGACCTCTCCATCCCGCTCAAGGTCGACACCATCCCGGCGGTGCAGGCGCTGCACCTCATGACGCTGTACTTTCTGAGCACCAAGGCGGAGAGCGGGGGCGACCCTGCGTGGCAGCTGCTGGGCATGGCGATGCGCTCGATCCAGGCGCAGGGGTGCCATCGCGATGGGTCGAGGTGGGGGCTCCCGCCGCGTGAGTTGGAGGAGCGGAGGCGCGTGTTTTGGGAGACGCATATCTACGATCGTTTGGTGGGTCCCCAATGCTGTCTGCCAGCTCATCCACTGATTCGTGTATGGTAGCAATCGTTTACATTCGGGCGTCCGTACGCGCAAAGCGACTCTCACCACGACTGCGAGATCCCCCGCTCGTGCGACACGCCCCTCCCGTCCGACACCGACCCCTCCAACTCGACCTTCTCCCACACCCGCTGGCACTTCCACAAATTCCGCTTCGCCCTCCTCCTGGGCCGCATCGTCGACCTCGTATTCAGCGTCAAAGCCCCGCCCTACTCGGTCATCATGCAGCTCGACCGCGAGATCAACGCGCACTACGATGCGCTGCCGGCGTGGATCATCTGCGAGGGCGTCAAAAATCCGGTTAAAGCCCTGCCACTCGGGAGGGGGGCAGGGAGGGAGGAGGATATGAGGAAGGACGCGCAGATTGCGAGTTTGGCGAATATGTATTATTTGACGCTGCTTCATCTGCATCGGGGCCCGTTTTGTAGGGCGTTGATGTTGGGGCCGAAGAACCTCGCGAGCTCGCGGTATTCGACGAGTGTTGTCAGTTTGACGAATGTGAGTATTCCACCTTGGCTTTGTTTTGGGCGCGGACACTGACGCTGACGACCGACTTGGTAGGCCGCGCGCGCGATCATCAATATCGCTCGGGGGCTGTTTGCGCTGCATCCAGGTTAGTCGCCAATGCAGTCTCTCCAGTTCTAAATCCACGACGACTGACTCTTGCTTCTACTTTCTCCGCACAAACAGCGATCACGAGCCGCATGTGGTACTGGATCTTCCACTCGTTCACGGCGGCCGTGTGCCAGGCCGTGCTTGTCATCGTCGCGCCGGGGCACCCCCTCTCGCCCGCGGCGTTCGAGAGCATGCAGGCTGCCGTGGAGCTCTTCGAGCGCGCGGACGGGGAGCGCGCCAAGGCTGCTGCTGTGCGCGCCGGCTGGCTCGCGGAGCGCGCGAGGCAGGCTATGGACGCGTATCGGAGTAATCCCGCTACGACTACGCTGGGCCACGCGCATGGACAGGCTGCTGCGGCTACAGCGGCTCCGCGTACGGGGCATGGCCACGGCGACTCGCATTCGCCGCCGTCGAAGCTCGAGTTTCCCACGTCGAATATGCGCGGGGGACCTGAGGATCTGCTGGGGACTTCGACGAAGCTTATCCGGGCGCAGCCGCAGGGGGATGCCACGCAGCAGCAGCTTCCTTCGCCGTCCGCGCTGCTCGCTGGGGTGTTGCCGACGCAGGGTTCCCCGCTTCACACCACCACGGGCTCGGGCGCTATATCGAGCGGAAGTGGAAGTGGGGGCCAGTTCTTCGATCGGCGGCAGGAGGACGGGGGCGGGGGGGTATACGCGCGGGGGCGGGGGCGGGGGCGGGCAGGCGCATTGGCCGCCGTCGCAGGGGTCGTCGCTGCCTCTACATGAGAGTCCGGCGGCACCGCGGGGCATGGAGATGAACTGGACGCAGGACTTTGGTTACGCACAGCAACAGCAGCAGCATCAGCAGCAGCACAGCAACGGCGCCCCACACAACAACGGTGGCGGCGACCCACGCTTCGCCCACCAACAAGACCCGCTGGGATTACCATTCCCGCAGTTTCAGCAGCAGCAACCGCACCAGCAGCAGCCTCCGCCTATTTTCAACCCGTCGGCGTATATTTCGGTCGATGGGTTCGATCTTTCGGGGTTTATACAGAATGGTGCGAATGCGTGGTTGTTTGAGGGGGCGGAGCGGGCGGGGGAGGAGGTGAGTTTATTTCGACTCCGTGCTCTTTCGTTCGTCGTTACTGAGGAAGGAATGCAGGAGCTTCCGCGACAGCAGCAGTGGGCGGAACATATGCAGTGAGGACTCAACTTATTTCCTTTTTGGATGGAACAGAAGGATCCTCTTTTTTTGCTTATCTTGTATTTGACAGTGTTGTCCTTGACGGCGTTTGACGGGCGTTTGACGAATAGTTATCGAATGTGTTCAGCCTTGACGGGTTTAGCTTGACGCCCGCTTGGCCACGGTCCGAAGTCGCCGAGTTAAAACCCGGAATCTCCCGATCGTTCCGTTTTTTAAAAAACAAAGGGTCAGCACATTTGGTCAGCCTTAACCAGCGCTTGACCGGTTCAGATCGTTTGATTGACGCGTCAAAGTCCCCACAACGTCAAGACCCTTGACGTTTTGTCAAGCCCTTGACTTAACTCGGACAACACTGGTATTTGATACTTGCTCGGGATTCGCGGACGATAATGTACGCGGGATTCAACTCGAACTCGAAGTCAGAGCCAGAAGGCCCCGATCTGGATGCGGCCTCGAGGTTGAATAGCGTTTGATGCGGATTGGATACGGACGATACTAGCTAGTATCGCAGATGTTTCTGTCAATGTTCCTGATGTCCCTTTGCATTTGTGGGCGAGACTCAGATAATGACACCTTACAAGGTGCGTGCATCGGCCTCGGCTGGGCTAATGCCAGCCTTTTGACTGGCCGCTCCAACCCGATCTAAACACGGACGACGATATCTATATTACGGCCTCCTCCTTCCGCCATAAATACCTGGCGTTAGCCTCTTCCAACGAACGTTTCGTGTCGTTCGCACTTGGCTGCTAACTAGTAGTGCCGCCAACATGCCCGATCTCCATTCCCTTCCCGCTGGGACGCGTCCGACTAATGCTGTCCGCAACAACGGGCCCGACGAGTTGGTACTGGAGCGATTCAAGCTGCGAGAGCTCGCGGAGGGTTGGCCCGTGTACAGGTGCGCTCTAAACTATGCCGGTAACACCGGGCGCGCCTTTCCGTCCGTTCTCCCGAGGGAGCTGCGAACTGATACTTTTGTCCAAGGGATGCACGGGAGTGGGAGAACTTCCGCTCGATATTCCACCCGGAAGCCTATGTTTACACGACGTGGACCGGGCGCATTTCCATCGAGGACTTTATCGCCATCTCCAAGGATGGGATGGATGCCGGGGCTTTTATCATGCATCGAGTGCACGGCTCTTCGGTTGACCTGGCGGGGAAACGGGCGGTGGTCAAGATGAAGGCGACGATTACACAGCGGTTTGAGTTGCCTCCCGACAGGTATTTATCTGCCTCCGCCTGCCTCTGAGCGTAAATAATTGAATACCTTGTAGTATCGCGGTCGACGCAGAATCTGACTGTCGGTTCGTCAAACCTTTTTATTTCGTTCGACGTAAATGAACTCACCTACACCCAGTTTCTGCATGTTCTTCGAGAAGAACTCGGAAGGAGCATGGGGGGCACGATTCGTGCGGCACATCTATGAGAAGGACAAGCTCATCCCGGTTGATCCCCGACGAATCCCTGCTATTGACGACGAGAAGCTCGCCGTATTCCCGTCGGGGTACAGATACCTGGCGTACTGCCAGGAAGAATGTATGCTTGGGATCAAGGTGAAGCGGGATATGCCTGGAATACGAGGGGAAGAACATGATCAGTTGCTTAGACAGGCGAAGGCATGGCTCGACGGAGAGGACATTGAAGTATGATTGTGTGCTGCCATCTAACCAATTTAGTGTTAATGCATCCGGCGACCGTCTGCACATGCTCGAGTTGTATGGGTGGGGGAGAAGGAAGCAGGTAAGATCGCCGACGAGACAGTTTGCACGGATGGTCAGAGAAAGTCGGATTACACAGACTGACAGGACTGCCAATCCCGACGCCGCTAACGCGTGGGTCCTTGGCCGCGGCATGAATTACCCCAGGGACATGAAAATCGACCTGAAAATCAAAGCAGTCGATTGTCTTGGGAGCCGTCATTTATCGCGAACTGTCATTCTGTCCCTTAGGAATTTTGGTGAGTCTAAATTCAAATGTGGGTCCGCGAAACCTGCAACTTTCATGATTAGTCCCGAGCTCTCCTTCCCTCATGCCGCGTTGACGATGGGTGACCGGTGGGTCCCTGAGATCCCGCCGCGTCCAGAACTAGAATCCTCGTTGTAAAATTGAGCCCTTGAGTCCTTTAAATTCCGTAGGCGAGTCTTTCATGCAGCCTGATACAGATTGCACCGAGTCTGACCCACTCGAGCATCGTTTTTAAGTACTCTGCCGTAGACTTCATGGTCTGAGGGGGAAGCTCCGAGGAAGCTCACCAGACGACCCTGAAGAAGGCGACAAAATGGGTGTCAATTTGGAACGGCTTCACCGTTTGCGTCAGCTACGAGGTGGAGTTGCAATGGGGTCCGAGCCAGTGGAGAGCCTGATTTAATTGGCAAGCCGCGTGATGCCGATGTACGAGCGCCGAGGCGGTTGCGGAGTCTCAAATTCCTGTGGTTGAAATTTGAAACAGTGTTTGGATTTCTAGCCTGTTGATTACTCTCTTTTTAAGCGCTAAATGCAAAACTCAGCAAGCACAGCAGGCGCATACCGGCCCACCGGGATTCGGATCTCAGCGTATTTAAATTGCGCCGTGATTCTGCCCTGCCTCGACAGTCATACGTGGACGGACGCCGCCCTGCATTTTTCTCGGTGAGTCGGTAAGTATCCAGGAACGTAACGGTCAATGCCTGCTACAGAGCGGCGTTCGTGAGCCAATAGGTTGCCGGCTGTACTGACGCGCTTTGCGGGGATCCGAATTACGGAGCCCGTGACCGGGTAAATTCAGCGCCGCGGATTGTACTCATATGAAGTCGAGCAAGCGGTACGCCAACGCGCAAGGAAACTCGACTTATAAGTCCTCGCGCTGTTGCATTCTCTCGCTCATCTTGGGTAGATTACTTAGTATCATAGGTTCAAATCTGCCTGTTCAAGTGCCGGGCTTGGGATGTCGAGCGCAGATTGATGGCGTCGATTCGGGCGGGGTTTGCGAATGCGTATACGCGGGGTTCTCTGCAACCTGTGTCCGCCTTGCCCGAACACGTCAAGCGCTCATATTAATCTCGGTGCAAGAAAACATTATAAAACCGCCCGCCACAAAAGTACGACAACATTCACTTTCTTCCTTCCCTACTTTTTACCCCCCTTTTCTTCAAGCTCACTCCCCATGTTGTCCGCCATCCAAGCTGCCGTGTTTATCAGTGTCCTTGGGTCTGCTTTCGGGATCCCGGTCGCCGACGAAGTTGCCCAGCTCCGGCAGGCGCCCACAGCGGTGGATCGCGTCAACCTCCTATCCGACGACAAACAGGTAAGAAATACCTTTCATCTTTCTTGGTATATCTCAAACTTTCGCAGTTCGTGTTCGACTTCCTGAACCCACCGGCCAACACTCCCAGTGTGGTCACGGGAGCCGCAGGCCACACTGTAGAGGCTTTCTCGGGTAGCTTTCCCGCTGTTATCGGGAACGGTGCCGCCATGAGTGCGCCTATTTTGTATTTCCCGTTGAGCCGTAACATTAAACTTCCTGGCAGCTATCGGATTCATTGGTCCTTGCGGTATCAACACCCCCCACACACACCCGCGCGCAACGGAGGTCAACTACAGTGTCAATGGTACCCTCCGCACAGGACTTCTCACCGAGAATGGCGCTCGGTTCATCGTCAACGACCTCCCTGCCGGGTCGATGACCGTCTTCCCCCAAGGCGCCATCCACTTTGAGATGAATACTGAGTGCAGTACGTCGCCAGCATCGGAGTTCTTCGAACCAACGGCTTCTAACGGGGTTAAACTCTAGCTCCGTCCATGTTCGTAGCTGGATTCAACAGCGAAGATCCCGGTGTCCTGCAACTCGCTCAGCGTTGTGAGTAGTGGGTTCAAACGCCAATGCAGTTCTCAAAATTAACCTATCCTTCCAGTCTTCGGTCTGCCTAGCGATATCGTTGGCGCAACCTTGGGAGACCTTGGCGTCGAGGAGGTGGAGGGCATTGCCCATTTGGTGAGTACAATTTCCAGAGCGACGAGCCGAGGAATTAGAATTAATTCCCCTCCCAGCTCCCGGATAATGTTGCCGTTGGTACAGACGAGTGCCTGAAGCGCTGTGGGTTGTCCCGTCCGGCTTCTCAACCGGCGAAACAACAACAAGTACGTCTGGCTGGGAACGCCTTCACGACGTAGGGTGTTCTACGGGTTATTTGTAGCGGATTACTATTTTTTTAATTACTTGGACTTTTAATGACATTTATGCTTTGTATCATGTTGAGGACTTGAGAACCCCCGACTGAGCGAAACTTACTTGCATGAAGGACGCAAGAAGAACGGATCATATATTACTGATGGCCGAAAGTTGAACATGGTTGGAATCGGTGCACTGCACTAAAATACTTGTACACGAGTTATGGTACATCCTATGGACCGCTCAAAGGCCGCTTGTACATCGGGGCAGACTTTGCTGATTTTCTTCTCACTCAACCATGGACCCTCGAGGAGCGTAAGATCGGGGACGTGGACCCTGCACAGAGCGATCAGCAAAGTCGGTGCTTGATAAATCTGGTAGCTCACCTTGGCAAAGATAGTGCCAATATTTACCTCCTGGCGGATCAACGGTTGTGTATCTGCCGATGAGAAACCAGTTACTGTGAACGGCATCACCACGACAAAGTACTGTTTCCAAAGATCACGAACAGAATGATGACGGAGAACAAGTCTCTTACAGTGAGAGAGAAATGGGAGATAACGGAAGTGGGTTTGAGGCTCTTTGCTAGCCGGATCTCTCCCTCGAATTGTGTGACGAAGGCCGAGCCTTGACGTCTAGGCTTGTTGTCCACCTGCCACCAGATGCCGCGACCGCTATCTTCGACGTCGCTTACACTGCGGACTGGGGCGCTATCCCCTCCCCACGTTCCTGCCGGGCTCAGCGAGGTGTGGTAATTCACTTGCCGCCTTAGGCGGACATCTATGGTCCTTGGCGTACACAGCAGATTGAGGGCTTGCAAGTCTCTGCATAAATAAGTTATAGAGCAAGGGATGATGCTTCCCCGCGTATACGAGAGCTGTTCGCGCAAGTCAGAGTTGGGTTCCTCGAACAGTCAAGTTGCGCACCGGTTTTGACAAGGAGAACTGTGTTTCCTTGAGTGATTGTGATGGACAGAATAATCCATGGCACGCACGACACATTGGACTTCGATTGATCGGTCGTTGAATACCGTTCCTCGCAGAGTGACCATGGGCAATGTTTGCCAACCTTCCCTGTCGGTTTCCGGGCCAGGGAGAGGAGTATTCTCTTGATAAGCCAACTGCCGCAGCAACGACGGTGGCTCTGGCCGCAGCGCTGGTACATAAACAAACATAGTTTGCAGTCTGTGGTAGGTTATTGTCTTGTCGGCTCGAGCGAAGAAGCCGACGTACTCATCGTCTTCCCGAAACAAGCTCCGACTGATTTGAGCGCATATAAGGTAATGCGCACTGACTCTTGCGCTCCGTTCGAGGAAGGTTTGGGGAAGAGTATACGTTCGGACGCTGCCAGGTCGTTCAAAATCAGGAAGAACCACGGCTCTGGGTATCTGTATTGAGAAGGGCCACCGACACTCTGAGTGCAAGGGAGACGGTGAATTGCCCGCAGTTTTGGACCAAAGTGGAACGGAGATGTCGAGGAACTTGTCTCGTCTGTGGGCTCCGCTCGTGATTTCCCCGCATACCTGCAGCCAACGACGCTCATCAAATGTACTGACTCGACTTTCCAGTCAAACTCACAAGGATTAAAACTTTGGCAATCTTTTCGCTGCTTGGCATATTCAATTCCAAGGAGCCATTTATTTTGTCGCCTTCCAGGTAAGTTGGCAAAGCCGCCGGATTGGATGCGCTGCTGAGGAGTCTCAAAGTCGCTCGTATCTTATGTTTCTTGTCCTCCAGATGGAAAATGTGCTCCGTGGAGCCTCTGGACCCACCGAGCGCTGGTGTTGTGTCTCGGGGTGTGTAAGCAGGTGGAGACGTCGTACTCCCAGAGGCTCCAATGTTGTATATCGGGGGAGAAGGCATGCCGAAGATGGTCGAGTTGTGTTGTAGCCTGAGGACAAGGGGAGAACGCGGGAAAGGCTCGTCGAGGAGCAATGTGAAAAGTTTATAATTGAGAAGATGGATCTGAGATGCCAGTCATTAACCGTGGTCCGTTGATAGATTTATAGCTGCGAGCGCGAAAACGGCGGCAATTCTCAGCGTTTCAAGCCTTGGTTCTTTTCATTTTGTACCCGGGCCCGGTGTTCACGACATACTAGCCTATAACGTGAACAGTCAATCAATGACACCCGAGGTGAGCGAGCCCTTCTTCAAATTCTTACCGCTCCATGTCGACGCAGGCGGGGACTTCACAGCTCACGAGGGAGAGAGCCATGCGAACCATGTATACGGGTTACACTAGGACAAGATTTCCGTACCATTTACCTTTCAAGCGGAATACTTTAGTCCGGTCCGCACGACAAGTAAGATCAGCTTCTTACCTTCTCCCGGAAACAAGTGAGGTCAACGTTTTGGTGTCGCAACGTTTCGCAAGTTATTCGCCGCGTAACCTCTGCTAGCCTTACGGGCTGGACCGCGGCGTATAAGTCCCTAGTTAAGCAAGAAGCGCTCCGGTCCGCAGTTTTTCAATTGTTGAACGGGTTCCGAAGCCTGCTTCGATGCTACCGTCAAATCCGAACTGCAAACGGCGACTCTTTTCCTACATCAAGGAAGGTGTTGGTGCGTGATTTTGATCGGGCAGCAACCGCCTGGATCCAAGGTGCTTCCACCTCACCCGGTGTTTTCCCCCAAGGTCAACGACCAGGGACTGCTAAGTAACCTGAAAGTAAGCGCCTCTCTGACCAATTTTTTGCGGACTGACATTCGTCCCACGCATTCCTTGGTTGTCCCTGGTCCATGCGTTCGATTTCCTTCTTACAACGCCCACAGCCGCGCAAGTCGCCCTCTTAGCCATGATCATTGCCGCCATTCCGGGTTTCCGAACCTAAGACGACGGGGGGTTCGGGTAGGCTAACAGTTTCAGAATTTGGGACCCACCGGATATCTGTCGCGGTTTTTACGCGATATGAGCCCGTCGGACACTAAAAATCTGTTCATCCAGTTGAATTATATGCATCATTTGAACCGCTGAAACACCTCACATAAACGATTTCGCTGCTAAGGTTCTTCGAACACGAAACGGCTTGGGTATTGGGCTTAGGTGCGGGAACGAGGCTGCTGGTAAAATGATTATGGACTGGCGGTGATGCAGCAGATCTTTGAAGCACAAGTGAGAGAGATATAAATAGGAGGACTGAGAATACAATACGTGCACACTGCGGAGATGAATGATAGACTGGTGGTGAATCATCTCCGCGCGATTGCAACGGGGTCGTTCAAAATTGGTGAACAGGTGAGTGATCCTAGGTCTCCGTCGTTTGCTGTCGTCCGAGAATTGTCCGGGAACCAGTATAGTATAGGCGGCGCGATGGAGCCGCAGACAAATCCGCAGAGCCGAGGCAGGTAGTAGAGTTCGGCGGGGCGACTAAAACGCTGACTCAGCCCAACCAAGGGCAGATTGCTGGGCGGTGTGGGGTAAGTCTCGGCTTGAAATTGGCGGCTGGATTATATGCACTGGATTGATTCGGCTTCTACGATGCTTAGAACACATCGTGTCGAGATGCAAAAGGTCGGGAGAAAGTGACGAGGCGTCACGCGTGTGATCCAACCAACTTGGACCAAGCAAAGGAGCACAGCATCTGGCTTCTTTCAAACTTCATCTCGATATTTGGCACCCATCCGACATTTGACGCGGGCATGATACGCCGACGGTACAGTGCCCACCATCACCTCTCTTAACGTGTTTTTGAGGGCAATGTGAATTTTTCTAGAGTTTCTGTGATTTTCTGAGCCATGAAACCAATGAAAAGAATGCGAATGTATGGCTGTAATACTGTAACATTATTATTTATACACAAACTTTTGATGTTTTTCACGATAAATACACCACTCGGGGGAAAATCCGCAACTAATACACCAGTTCACAATTTACCATTATAATTACACCCCTACCCACTGAACCAGGAAAACACAGCTCGCCAGTGCAATTTTATTTTACACACACCATATTTGCCTCTGAAAAATACACAGGTTCACTTACAAAAAAGATACACACCCTCAAGAATCGGTCCAAGAAAAATACACACCTCCATGTATATGTTCAAAAAAATGCACAGGTTAGAATTCCCGTCAAGCTAACACCTCTCCTACCCGTGGTACAGCTGTTCAACTCTGGTTCACCTTCGCCACCCGTGTCAAGTCGGGCCGCATAATCCGGCCTCCTTTGCGTGCAAGGTTCTCGTGTTGAGCCTGAGTCACCGCTCAAGACCCTTTCGCTTTGAGTCTCCACAGACGGCGGCACCCGAGAATATCTGTGGTGAGTCTCATGCGACCCCGCCCAATGCCCAAGTCTCGTGCTGGATTCAAATAGCAAGAGTCCGATTACGGACTTGAGCAACCTGGTCTATAACTGCAATTGCATGGGCCGCAGTAGATAGAGGTCAAGTCTCAAGGTGTGTATTTTATCGAAGGAGATGTGCTGTGTTCATTTTTTTGACAGAAACGGGGTGTGTATCTTTGAGGCCGCAACCTGTGTGATAAAGTGAGCATGGAAAGCCGGTGTATTTGATTACAACTTGGATGTGTGCATTTTATGGTCACTTCTGCCCACATGTCTGAGTTTTCAAATGTGTGTGTGTTTTTTTTCAAAACAGAGGGTGTGTATTTTCCGCAAAAACTGTAATAATAATGTTACAGTATTACCCCCATACGAATGGCGTCGAGACTCATTTTTTCCCACGGTACAACTTTTTTTCGAGAATTTTGAAAATGAAATCACCTCCATTCCTCTTCCTGAGACATGGTAGCCTTCCTGGACCTCAATGTAGGCAGTAGGAGCCAACACCCTTCATACCTACGTGGTTTTAGCCCTCACTGAGGCGACTTTATTTTCGAACCCGGCTCGGCCGTGGTGATCTGCCGACACAACACGTGACGGTAGGGTTACCTATAAGGTAATTTGATGGGATCATTAGGGTTAGCAACAATTTCCTGGGGTAAAAAACTTAAAACTCACCTGGTGGACTAGCAAAGCACAGGATATCTTCCTTGCTATCCTTGTGAGTGTTTCCAGGTGCTTCTGGATCTACACATACATTGTTCGAAATGTAGTAAAGGTTCGAAAGTTTTGACGGGTTGACTGCCAAAAGCGGAACCGCGATGTCATGGTGGGCACTGTACGCAAGTCTTTTATGCAACCTGCCATCTCCAATTCTTCACAGGTCTGGGCTTCGGAGAGATTGACAGGATGCGAAGAGGGAGCGGATCCTTTTGCAATGGACAGACAGACCTCCGCGTCGCGGTGCCACAGGCAGTGGAAAACTTGAGGCGCGAATTTGAACTTATTCGTCCATAGTTCCCGGACGCCTAGGCATCCTCGTTGCTCTACTTCGTCGCCACCAGAGTCAGCATTTCGAGCTGGTGGCGCGCACTGAAGGTCTCGCAGCGCCGGAACCGCATTGCGCAGTGACTCATCCAACCTCCACCATGCTCTGTATTCTTTTCAGCATTCGGGGATATCGTCTCTGCCACAGCTCGATAGGTCGGTCCGTTTATCCACTAACATT
>JARIHR010000184.1:0-47959 GCA_029281495.1 Mycena filopes | reverse complement strand
TGTTGATCGCGTTGTAGGTTTTTGGCGCCTTATCCGGATGGATCTACTGACGACGCCATTAGGCTGGGGCATGTACTCTTGACCTCCCCGCCAGAGCTCCAGACCAGCATCGCTCAGCCTGCGCCATTACAAGGGCACTGGAAGCTTCCCTACGTCGCAGAGTGGATGGAAAAGCGATCGGAATTAACTCGTTTTGCCCCAACGTGAATATGCATTCGGATGCGAAATGTTATCTAACGGGATCCGCAGTTTACCGACTTCCTTGCTTGACTCCCAGCCCGCTCAGCCTCAAACGCTCCATCGCCTCATATACCGCGCTGTAAGGGCCGAGGATGGCGTGGATACCGCCCAGAAAATTGTCAAAGTGGAACTTGTCCTTCCACGCACCGTTGACGAGTCGCTCGCGAGTTCATCAGTCGCCACTTCGGTGCTCGAGCGCCCGACGTGCTCGGTCGGGCGGAGGGTCGACATGGATATCATGATGCCTGATCGGTCAGTCGTGCTTTCTATCTGTGTAGCGCGCTTTCCCTCAACCCTGGACAGGCCTGCGGATATCCGTTTTTCTGTCCTTGACTCGACCAACCTCGCCGTCGGTGAGTGGCCGGCACTGCTCGAACAGTATTTGTCTGCTCTTCGCGCCTTGTTCGTACCCCCATTTCTCCCCGTCGTCACCCTTTTGACCTTGGGAGCAGTTTGTCGTATCAAGACCCAGACGCCTCACAACCTGAAGCACCACTGTCCTTCGTCTACGAAGATGTCACTTATGTCCTGCAGTCGAACTCGAGTGTTCGGCAGAGCATAGAGCGTACAAACACGGCGGATCCATCGTCTGTCCATGTGGTGACCGAAAGCGCGCTGGACTTGGAGGGAAATCACAAATCCGCTTCGTGTGAGGTATACTGCTGTCTTATTTACTTTCCTCACGCAATGCTAACGATGATCTAAAGATAATATGCGGTGATGCCGAGTCGAAGGAGAGTTGGGAGAGTTTCCTTCAACACTGCGACTGGATGTCCACCGTCTCAGCTGCGCCTGCTCGGCCAGCGACTCCTATCATGGATGTAGTGTAGTTTAAAAGAAAGCACATATAATTTAGATACAAGTCTGATAATGCCACTACTTCACCAAGGGCACGCAGAGAACTTGCAAATCTAAACAAACGGTCTATGACCGTTTCCGCTTCTTGTTCGCCTTTTCTACCCTCTTTTTCGCGCGAACCTGGGAGATGGGAATGAGCAAGGATTCGCGTCCCCAAACATGGCGAACAACTGACCTCCTTCTTCATCCTAGAATCAACCATGGTATAGCGGCCCTTGACGCCTTTCGGCCGCCCCTTGAGTCCTTTATGCGCGCCCTTTGCGACGACAACCTTGATCTCCTTCTTCGCCTTGCCCCCAGATGACAGACCCTTGCGCATAACCTTTTCTATCGCCTGCGCTTTTTCTCGCTCGGACATGTCAGAGGTCGCGTTTACTCCCTCGGCCTTCTTCATGGCCTTGTCCAATCGCTGGGCAGCCTTGAATTTTTTACGGGCCTTGGCTCAGCGACCTTCTTGATCGGGCGAGCGTCCAGCGCGCGCTGCTTGGCGCGCAGGGCGGTTACAGCCTCTTTTGTTATCGGGATGTTGGGCTTGTAAAATTTGGCCTCCTCGTCCAGGAACCAATCCGGTAGCCCGTCTTTGGAATTGAGCGAGTATCGATTGAAGCCATCGTTAATCAGTTGCGTTTTGGTCGTCTGTCGGTTGACCAATTGTTGGGCGAGTGTAACGGCCTCCGCCGTGATAAGGCCATGTTCTGGTAATAATCAGACCGTGGTTTAGGACGCACATGGCGCTGAGAGAAAAACTGACTTTTGATTTTTTCCCGTTTCCCTTGATCCTCGTCCTCGTTAGCGACGTCCCACATATCCACATCATCTTCGACAGCTTTGACAATCTCAAAGTCGTCGTCGTCACCAGGGCCCTCAGCCTATCAGAATGGTTTAGACCTTATCCCAAACGGGAACCAATAACGCCTCACCGTGTCCTCCCAATTAGCATCCGAGTCTTCCGCGGCTTCCTCGTCGAGCGACATTTCACCGTCGCTTGCGTCGTCTCCAATGTCAAGCGAGTCACCTATGCCTGCGAACACATCCTGGCTGAACCAAACCTTGGCCGCCTGACTAGCCGGCAGTCTCGGTTCGCGGAGGTCCGCAACGAGTTTTGCCCGCTTGGAAGGTTTCGCGGGGCCCGCCTCAGCCCGTGGCCGCTTCCGTGTTGCTGGCTTCTCACCCTCATCGTCCCTCGCTGTCGCTGTCGTCCGAGGAAGTATCCCCACTCCGTTCTTTCGCAACCTCCATCACGTCCCACCCGCCCTCCTCTTCATCGCTGTCCGAGTCGACGTCGATTGGCTCCTTGATGCCCTGCCAATCCTCGCGCTCCGCATTCTTCTCCCGCGACTCCTTGACCTTGAACTTGGCGTCCCGTTCGCGCATTCGTTCCCGATACGAGTCGTACAAGCCGTCCATCTCGGCCTCCAGCCCGTCCACCTTGCGTTGCCGCTCCTCATCCGAATCCAGCACCGACTCGGTCTCGTTGTCGGACGCAGCGTCCTCCTCGTCTGACTCGCCGTCGTCGTCGCCCAGCGCGGCGAGCCCCCCGCGCTTTCGCAGCCCGGTTTCTGCGCCGCCGAGGTCGAAAAAGTCGTCCTGTCCGCCGAGGGACGCGTCGTGCTGCTCCAAACCAATATCGAGCGGGGCAGTCATTTGGAGCTGCATGCGTTGGATGGTCCGCGTCTTGACCTCGTTGGCGCGCCGCCGCTCGCGTTTTGTCCGTGCTGCGGCTTCGGCGTTCAGGCGCTCGAGCTGGTTTGGCCGTTAATTGACGAGTATAAAACTGTCTTGAACTATCCGCGCACCTCTTCCTGGATCTGCTGGTCTTCGTCGACTTCCTCGACGATTTCCACCGTCTCCGTCGCATCCTCGGTGTCCTTGGTTTTGTTATCCAGTCCCAGCTAAACCCCGAATTGAACAACATGATCGAGGGCGGAAACCAGCGTACGTACCTCCTCCCGGAGAGCGAGCCGCCATTTGAGCAATGCCTTGAAATCACCCTTGCCTAGGACTTTGAGATCGTCGCAATTTGCTTTGATGTCGCCGGTAGTCATTTCGAGCGCGTACCATCTAATGGAACGTAAATATGCGGGAACAGTTTCCACAATTTCAGCACGCACTCTTTCTCCTCCTCGGTCGCAAACGTCATTTTGTTCACAGTACCGAGGACCGTAATGGGGTCGGGCGCCCGAACGAACTCGGCTATTGGGACCGACTTGAACAGGGTGTAATCCCCGTCCTCATAACCGTCACGCTTTCGTCGTTTTTTCTCGGGGTGGAAGACATTGGCTTCGATGTTTTGGGCGGCAGAGCCCTTGTCTGTTCCCGAGGCAGTGTTGGCCGCGAGGTCTTTAAAGACGTGCTTGGGGTCGAGGAATTTTGGGTCAATGTGCTTTGGCGCCAAAAAGTCTCGGCAAACAACGAAATTTCAGCAGACACATTCCTGAGCGGAATTCATAAGGAGGAGCACCGAGTAGAAATGGTGTAACCACACACCTGGAAGACGGAGGTTTGGTCGCCTCGACCTTCCAAAGAGTTGATTGAAGACCCAAATAAGATTGTTGTAGTCCGCACTGCGGAAGACTTTGGTCACAAAGGTTCCGCCCTTGACCAAAAAGTCGACGGCAAGTTTTAAACTCATGAGGACGAGCTCGGATTGACTGTAGGCATCCTGAATCCAGGCGGTACCGACGTTGGGGGCACCGTCGTGGAGTACCACGTCCGCGCGCCAGTCCTTGAGCTCATTGCGAATGAGATTCCGACACTGGGTGGTGGTGATATCGGAAGCAAACGTGACGACGCGGGGGATGGGTTTTATTGGTACGAGATCGACACCTGGACAAGCTGTGAGCGGCTGAAGTGAATGGAATGGGTGTAGACGTACCAACAATAACACTGTTCTGGGGCATGTATTTGCTGGCTACTTGGAGCCAACCACCGGGGGCCGCACAGAGATCGATGCAGCATCGGGCGGACTCGAGGAAGGAGTACTTTTTGTTGAGCTGGATGAGTTTGAAGGCGGAACGAGCGCGGTAGCCTTGCTCCCTAGAAAATGGATGAGGGCGGGCGGTGGAACTGGAAGGTGTGGAGGGAGACGGACTTTGCAAGCTTGTAGTACTTGTCGAGACGACCTTTTCCCGTCTTTTTCTGTGCCTTGCCCATGGTGCAACAAAATTACCGGGTTGGTCAAAACCAAAATTATTGTGATCAACGACCAAACACCGGTTCGGAGACATTTGACAGCCTTAGCCGACAATTCTCAACCAACTCTCGTTGAACCACTCTACTCTACACACCACACAATGGCAGCTCCAAATGCGAATCTTCTATGGAGAGCAGGCGCTGGCTTTGCCGCAGCTGGAATCATGGCCGGCGCTTTTGGCGGCAAGTATCGTTCAACTCGAACTGTGCTGCATCCAATACCGTCCTAGCACACGGACTCAAGTCGAGGGGAATAGCGGCGGAGAGCATTGCGTCCTTCCAGACTGCCTCACACTATACGGTGTGTTGCCCGTCGAATGCATTCCATTCACAGCTAACTGGGTTCAAGGTGTTCAACGGGCTTGCCCTGCTGCTCCTTTCTCTCCACCCTCGATTCTCTGTACACCGCTTTGCAGGGCCGGCCATTGCAGTGGGGACGGTGCTCTTCTCTGGGAGTATCTTTGCGCTGGTGCTCAACCGTGAGCGCTTCAGAGCGCTCGGTCCAGTGACGCCGCTGGGGGGCATGCTCATGATCGCGGGGTACGTTCGAACTGCGCTCGACGCTGTTCTTTATATTCCGCCCAGCTCACTGTGTCCAGATATGTGTCGATGGCGCTGTAAATAATTAGTTTAAATAAATAGGCGCGCGGCAATTGCCGACGGGACTCGGTCACGCACTGTTGTCGTGAGAAAGCTGTCACTCGTCTTCTTCTTACCCCGCGTACACTCCTCCTCATTGCTGTCAGTGCCGCCCCCTCGCCTTGTTCTCCCTCTCACCCGCCCACAGATATACGCACAGTGGCCATGACAGACACGCGTCCCCCGCTCGCCCCCTCCGCGTCCTTCTCCGCGTCCATCGCGTCCACATCCTCCTCCCTTTTATCCCCTTCCCGCCCTCTCAAGCGACGCCTCTTGTCCGCCCCAGACCTCAACTTCTTCGTCCCCGCAGAGCATTCATTCAAGCCACTGCCCTATGCCCCCAATCACGTTGCCCCCGCGCGAGTACCCCATCCCGAGAGAGCACCCATCCGACCGGTGGCATCCCACACCCTTTCCACCCTCTCCCTCGATCCCCTCCCATCAGACCCCGGCGTGGTCTTCCTCACCTATCCATTCAACTCCTTCCCCGACCAGGATATCTACCCTGAAGGCCTCACATACACCGCCCTCGCCGAGAACCTAAACTGGTTCCTTATCCAAGAAGATTACGTCTCCGAAAACTCACAAAACCCCGACGCCGTCCCGTACCCCCCCGCCCTTGAGCCGCCGCGCGGCTGGTGCCCCGCTAAAAAGAAGGACCTCAAGGAAAAGGGTGCCGAGGGCTGGCCCGAGGGCGAGCAGCCTCGCCTCCGATGCACCTTTTGTCGTAGGACGTACGCTGGCGTGAACGCCAAGAGCATGTGGCGCCGCCATGTCTTTGAGAAGCACAAAATAGCAATGGCCAACCGACGCAGTGACATTGAACGTCCTCGCGGCCGAAACTCAAACAGTGCGTGTCAAGTTTCCTTTGTTATGATTTTTCGCTTATGACGCGTTCTTTGTTCAGAGGAAAACAAACAGAAGTCCGGCAAAGGCAAACGGGACGAGGACGATGAAAGTCCTTTGAGTGTTCTTAAACTCGACGAACCCGCCACACTCGTTCCACAGGACGAATCCGCCGCGTTGCACACCACCACCATGGCATCCGCTACCCCCATTTCCCGTCGTGTAATCCCGCCCGCCTCACCTTACGACCCGCTCTGACCCCTTCCTTCCGCCATTCCCCCCCGCGCCTGCCGTCAGACCAGCCGTGGCGGTTCCCCAGCCCGAGCCACCCGTCGCGCGCAGTCTCATTCACGCTGCTCACCGGCGACAGCCCTGTTAGACCCTCCCCTATTGCACCAAGGGCTCGGGCGCGCGCGACCTACGACGCCCTTGTCATCGAGCCCCTGTGCCTCGACTTTCGAAACGCCCGAGAAGCTCCACCCCTTCCCCACCCTGTTCTCGAGCGGGACAGAGCACCGTGCCAGTACGCCGTCGTCTGGCCGCCGACGCGCGAGGACGGTCTCGGACGAGTGGCTCTCCAGCAAGCCGTTGTTGCTCAACGACCAGAACCCGTTCCTCGACTGCGATATTTCCGATATTTCAAAGTCGTGGGACGATGATGTGAACAGCAGCCCGCCTTCGTCGAGTCCCGAAGACGACGACGCCGGAGTCGCACGGTCTACGCCGCCGACGAGTGCCGGACTGGGGATCGGTTTGCTCGAGCCATTCGTATTGCCGGACACCTGTCCTCCCGGGACTGTGTTGGACATTGATGAATTGATGCATCTGGACGAGGAGGAGGAGGACGAGGCGGTGGTGGACTCGCTGACGTGCGGGGAAGATCCGCCGCTGAAGAGGCGGCGGACGGAGAGCTGAATGGTCCATCTCTATGTTTTTTTTTTGCTTTGCTGTGAACTCCTATTATTTCTATTATTTTCCCGTGTGTATTAGTCTACTGTAACCGACGATCAATTCCTTCGCCTTCGTGACCCCCATCAACATCCTTCTTGAACGCATCTTAGACCTTTCATCCGACGAGTATGCAGGCCATTAAATGTCCGTCACCGTCGTTCTCCCCGTCCCCGCCGTCCCCGCTCACCCCGCTCTACAGGTGTCGTCGTCGGCGATGGTGCCGTCGGCAAGGTGCCCCCGTCGCTATCTCACATCACCGCCGCTCGCTCATCCCTTCTCCCAGACGTGTCTCCTTATCTCGTACACCACCAATGCTTTCCCGGTATGTCTAGTCGTCTCGCCACCAGTTCGCTGCTCACTTTGTCGCCGTAGGGTGAATATATCCCAACTGGTACGCTGCCCCTCGTTTGTGGCCAAAAGGCTGTTCACCCACCTGTCTTTGTGGCCAGTGTTCGACAACTACTCGGCGAATGTCATGGTCGACGGAAAGACCATCTCCCTCGGCCTGTGGGATACTGCTGGGCAGGAGGATTACGACCGGCTCCGCCCATTGTCTTACCCCCAGACCGACGTCTTCTTGATTTGTTTCTCGCTCGTCAGCCCTCCGAGTTACGAGAACGTCAGGACTAAAGTATGTGTATGGACCACAAAGCTTGCGCTCGATCTAACGCTGCTAGTGGTATCCTGAGATTTCGCATCATGCGCCGTCGACCTCTGTCGTGCTCGTCGGCACGAAGCTTGATTTACGTGAAGACCAGGCCACGATTGAGAAACTGCGGGACCGGTAAGCACGCTGAGGCCCCGATGCATGGCTCGATCGATGCTCAATGAAACGCTGTCGTCGCTAGGCGCATGGCCCCCATCCAGTACCAGCAGGGTGTGCAGATGCAGCGGGACATCAATGCTGTTAAATATCTGGAGTGCTCAGCGCTGACACAGAAGGGGCTGAAGGTGCGTCTGCTCGCTGTCCCGCTCGTCACTATTCGCTGATCAGCGCGCGCAGACCGTGTTCGATGAGGCGATCCGGGCAGTTTGTGGGTAACCGTTTCAGAGTGATCGACGAAGCATGCTAACTCGGTTTTTTTCTCTAGTAAACCCGCCCCAGCGCACCAAGCCGAGCAAGTCTGGAAGCAAGTGCATCATTGCGTAGAGGATTTGAAGGACGACTGGTTAGGATTCAGAGGAGGCCTAATACCAAATATACGACCCCGATTTTTTTTTATGTTCTTGTGTTTTACGACTTTATCATGCTTCTTTTCGAGTTTGTGTGGGCGAGGGCGTCAATGAGGGCTCGGAGCGGCTTTAACCAGTTGGGCTCTATCGTATTTATGGACGTTCAGTCGGAACTGTCACTCGCAGAGATGGGCCTGATCACGGCCAGGAGAAGCTCCTCTCACACTCCTTCATATGTGCACCTGCTAGGTACGCCATGTCTGGCGCCATCCCACCGCACCATGAGCGCCGCCCGTCGCTCGACACCCAGGCGTCGGGCCTCAGTCTCGGTGCTTCGGCCATGAGCTTTTCCGGCTTCTCACATAAGTAGGTGATCTTCACTCCTACCGCTTCCGCCGCCGCCTTATCTCGCTCTCAAGGTTCCCTGCGCCCCCTACCTCTGTGCCCGCCTCCCCCGTGTCTGGCTTCTTCTTCTCTTCGCCGCTCCAGGGCTCCTTCCCCGCTACCTCACCACTAGTACCACGCCGCCCGGGTGACCAGTCCCCAGTTACTCAGGCTTCTCACTCCGGTAGCGTTCCTTCGCGTGGAGGCAACTCTGTGCGCGACATCTCCCCATATGATTGGCACGAAGGAGCCAGTTCAATCGATGTCGACGCTACAGAGCATTCACTCCTTTCAACCTCATTCATTACCTCCCTCCTCCGAGAGAACCCCGATGCTCCTCTTCCTAGTCGCGGAACCTCCATCCGCAGCGACTTGTCCGAAATGACATACCCACCTCCGCGGACACAATCATCATCTCTGCTCAGTCCGCCTTCCCAGCGACCCCAAGGCGCTCGCCCCCCTCCGAGCTCCTTCCAGCCCATTCCCGAATCCCCTGGCCTTGTTTCTGACGACGACGACACGCTATATTCCGTTCATGATCCCGTAGTACGCACAGCCAGCGTTGCTGGGCCCATCCGCGGTACCCCCGTCGTTGTTGGCGTCGCTTCGGCAACCCTCCGCAACATCAAGTCTTTGTCAAGTGCTCCGTCCTACGGTCTCAAGGATGAGGAGCTCGACTATGCTCCTCATCATTCTGTGCCGTATAGCCCGGCCTTGCCATCGACAGCGGGGACCCAGCGCCGTTTCCTTCCGTCAATGTCCGACCCCCAAGTGCGGCAATCTACTCATTCTACTCGGAGTCATGTCCCATCCTTCGTCTCGACGTCAAGTAGGTCCATGAGGCGGCTGTTCGCCTGGAAGAAAAAGCCACTCCCCCCTGTGCCACGAATTGCCCACATTCCCGTCGCGCATGAGGCAGCGTTCAAGCAGAAGGAGGAGGCGACGTCTTTGTCGCAGCTACTCATGCGCTCGGACGCGCTGAGGACGGCTTTGGACAGCGGCCAGCATCCGCACAGTAGCTTCATTTCCAAGCACCCTGGGCTTGTGTCCTCGTTCGACGAGAACAACGCCATGCAAACACCACAACCGTACTCTCCCGATTGGACATACGGTCCATCTAGCCCATACGGCCCAACTAGTCCTCAGATGAAGGCCGAACACCAGGATGCAGCTACATCACAGCCATCGACGATGCTGAAGAAGCGGCGAATATGGATCATCATGTGTGTGTTCTTGGCCATAGCACTTGCCGCTATTGGTGCGGCGATTGGTGTTACCCTGCATAACAAGAACAAGAAGGGCGGGGGTTCATCATGTACCGGGAACCTTGTCGGCGCGGCCTGCAATCTAGGCGCGTATTTTTACGCCGCTGTCATAATCGCCATTGAATGAACTGTATAGATGCCACATGCGCTTGCACCTCCCCTGTTGCCAGTCGATGTGACGGCCTCGCGCAGAGCCTCGGTACGATCCCGAACTTGTCCCATTTTCGATGTTGTTGTTCAACGTCACCCTAGTTGATCTCACTCCAAAGATGAATGCCTTATTTGGCACCAACTTTTCGACCAATGAGGTGTACATCTGGATTTGGACGCAGCAAGGCACCGTCACTGCGAAGAATTGCGGGAGTCAGGCCGTTCTCGTAGACGTCGGCGCGTCTGTTGCCCTGACCAACTTCCCCAATCGGACAGAATGGGCACAGGCGGCACTGCTCTTCGATCTTCAGTCTCTCGACACGACAGGCTTGCAGGACTTTGTGGTCAATGCCCCCTGGACGTTGTTGACTGTTGATGGACCGGCCCATGTTTCCAACGCCTCCCTCTTTTCCACCGTTGCGTCCGGGTATCAGTTTGATTTCGCTGCGCAGACGATAGCCGCCCCTCCTGCTTCTTTTGTTACCGATGGTGCGCCGACGACAGCCCAGCAGGCCGAGGTTGCGAGCACGGCCCCTTTAGATCGCATGTATAGTTTTGCTGTTGGTAAGTATCTTTCTTCGCCATCAAATCTTCCGCTCATTCCTTCCTCAGCGGCCTCAACACAATACCAGGCGTTGTTGCAGGCTTACTGGGTTACTAATCTTCAACTGACCCTGGATAAGCTTCCGTTGTTCATGGATTCCCTCAAAAGTTTGTTTACCGCCATCTTTGGGATTTTTGTCCCTGATGATATCTTTAGGCGCGCCGATTCTCGTACCGTTCGATATCGAAACCGCTGCTATCCGATCACTCCTCCCGACTGCCACCGATTTCCCTCTACCGATCGCGTGTTACCCTGGCCTGAGCACTGCAGAAATACAGCAAATCAACGCCGTGGAAACCGTCTTTGGTTTACCCCCATTGACGGCGTCTGCGACCCAGTTCGATTCGTCCTGTTTCCCTACTCGACCTGTCTATGGCGTGTTGGACATCATGAGGATGCGGCTGCCGTTTGCAGACTCGAGGACGAACGTGGCGAGGCAGGCGGTCGCTTTGAAGCCGGATGTTCGACCCCGCGCCGTCATGTACAGTGGGGAAGTCCTGAGCGCCTTCCCCGGCACACCGAACATCTCAAGCTCCGGCGTATCTTCAAATCCCAACTCTTACGGAACAATAGACCACTGCAACCACGTTGTGCTGCAGTGGTTGAGTTCTATGCCGACCAGTATCGCCAGCAGCGTTGTGGGCTTTGTTCTGGCCAACTCGACTGTACCGCCGCCTTCCTCCTCCATCTTATCCTCCACGACTATACCAGCTTTAGAGGTCGCCGTCTTTGGGACGTTATCCAAAACTGACCTCGACTTCGTGTCCAGCGGTTTTGCAGACTCTGCAGGAGCGCTTGTTTTCGGTTCATCCGACGGTAATGCGCTACGCCAGTGGGCGATTCCCACGACAGGCAAGCTTATCTGGACGGAATTCGCCAATTCTTCGCTCGTCGTCCACGACAGCTTTACAGACGTTATCTTCAACCAGACGTGGGCAGCCGCGGCCGCTGCGCTGAACAACCACGCGGTCGTGGGCGTCTCCAACATCACCACCTCTTTCCAACAAAGTCAGGAGCTCACTCCATGACCTTGCTTGTTGTTTTTCTTTATATTCGGACGGACTGCGGTTCTGGAAACACTGGAAGCATATTTTATTATTATTAGTTCATTAGCTTTATGTTCAATGCATTAACCTTCATGACACGGCACCCCGAACTTGACCGACAAGCGTACTAAGCCATAGCGCCGCGCCCCGAGGATCTGTAATCCGGTCACATGACAATAAGTCGCGGTGTTCCGGGCCGGCTAATTGACCTTCCTCTCGACTTTCGTTGTCGCAATGCCCAAAGTCTCACCAACTTCAACTTCAACATCAGCGTCGGCGACGAGCTCTCCCATTTCTGGCAGACCAGAAGGGCCCCATCCACTGAAGCGGAATCAAGTACGCGAACATCCAGGCTTATACATACCGCCCGCTCACTTACTACTCTGCAACCTAGGCATGCCACCAGGTACCTGTTATGCTGTCCACTCACCTCTGCGATGTCTGACCCTCATCCCCAGTGCCGGCGAAGAAAACTGGTAGGACTGATTCATATAATCTTAACTTTATTCTTCAATCTCTGTAGAAATGGTACGCGTAACCCAAGCAAGTACAGGCGTTTGAAGCTCATTTTGGACGCAGTGACGCGAAGCGGCCCGCGTGCTCGACATGTATTCGATCCCATGCACATGCAGTAGCTCATGCGCCCCCCGGAACACAAGCACAACTGCCTCAGTCGCCAGAGTGTACTTTCGATGATGGTTAGGCTCTTGCTTACCTTTCTTCTCGATGGGATAACTAAACTTCTAAATAGTGGTCGATCCTCCGCTCGTCAACGACGTCTCGAAAACCAAATACGAGAAACTGGAAAGTCGAATCCGTGAGAGTTCCTCAATCTGTACCTGTGATACTCGACCTTACGCTGCTCAGAGGAGCTGGAAGCACTTCTACTCGAGCGGGACATGCATTCCTCCAATGCTGGCCCGCTCATTCACCAGCCGGTGTCTGAATACCTTAACGACGACCTGGAACTGATGGGTTCACTCAACGGGTCGCCCCCGTTTGAAGCCTTCATTTCGCCTGCGGCGGCCGTCACAAGTAGTACGCCTGGAGGTTCACCGTCGTCCTCAGGGCTTGATCTGCTTTGGCCGAATTACCCACCGGGACTGCCAAATCCCGACCTGCTGCGGCATCTGGTGGAAGTATTCTTTGTATTTCATCCAGTAAGCGGTTCACATCGACAGTTTCAGTTTTTTTTTGACCCGAAGCCCCAGCATGCGAACCGTGTTTTACATTATCCGAGCTTCATGGCGAGTCTCATACTGGCACCTAGTCACCCCAGGTTCCCTGTTCCCCCAATCCTACATGCCATTTGTGCACTGGGTTCCCTTTATACTTCCGCAGTGTCGTCGCCGCCACTTCCTAATTTCTCCGAGGTGGCTCTCGATGAAATATTCTCAGCGAGACATCGACTGCGGGAGGGGCGTCCGGATTCTTTTGCGGAAGAGCAGGCTAAATATGCTCACGAGACCGCCAACCGTTATGAAGCTGTAGGCGATCGGTTATTCGAGCTTCTGCAAGGTAAGTAGGCCTGTTCATGTGTGTGGAAGTCTAGGTTTGACTCGATTTAAAGCTCGTACCATCCTCAACTGGTTCTACTGGTCGCATTCGCAGTACGCCGTTTGTTTCCGATCCATTTGCAGTTACTCAATATCGGCGTTAGGTGGCTCGAAGTAATGAGAACTGTCTGAAGCATTTAATTCTACTAATCTCTTGCGCGGCTAGGTTTTCGCGACCTCTTCCCACACCCTCCGTGTTTCTGTCCCACTTGGATTAAATGTGTGCCCGCCTTGTTCGTAACTATCCCTTCCGCTTATAAATCACACTAAAACCACCGTGCATAGTTCATTCAATCACACATTCTGTTTGTTCTCAGTCTTTATCCTTTTCCGTGATCTCCTGACTTTCATTGCAGATCCGCCCCGCTTCCATCATTTTACCTGCGCACACCGTGGGTAGTCTCCCTTCCCCACATTGCAGATGATTCATCGTTGCTGCAGGTCGTGGAGGACGAAACCAGGAGAAATGTCTTCTGGCTAGCGTACTGTACTGAGCGCTTACATGGGTGTAGCAATGGATGGGCTTTGTCACTGGACGACCAGGACATCTCACAGCTACTTCCCGTTCGTGGCGACCATTTCGAGCAGGGCGTGCTCGTCACTCCTCCCGACCGACAATGGGCCCATACCAGGGACCTTCTGCTTGTGCATCCCGACAACCAAACTGACTCGTTTGTGCTATACGTGAAAGCGACCATATTGATATGCAAGTTGCTTCAACTTTTTCTTTTTTTGGAGTCTCATTCCCATTTCAGCGAAAGCAAAAACCTTCAATCTACGATTTCGTGCCAAGCACTTTTTCGGAGATGTTTCTGTAATGTCACCCCAGAATCCCCACACTGAGTCGTCAAATCCTTTGGAACCTATCGACCCAAGGTGGTTGGCTCCCTACTCTGATCTTATGTGCTAATAAGATGTTTCAGAGGATCTCCGGCATTTATAGAACTAGACAACATTGCTGGCTCTTTTCGCTCGTCGTTCCCGGCTCATTTGCGGAACCCTATTGTGGGAAATGTGGTTGATCAGCACCTGTGAGTTGTTCTCCGTTCGTTGTTGCCTTTCTTTTGAAACATGTCTTAGGTATACGGCCTGCATGATGCCCCATGTGTAATTTCCTTCCTTATCTCTGGTGAAATTTGTATTCAACTTAACGCGTATTCGCAGGGCTACGATTCTCCTACATGACCCGCATGCCAACGTGCGACGTTCCGGTTGCGTGTCGGCTCTGAAGATCATGACCGCGTCGCGCGCAATATTGGATCTGGCATACGCAGTTTGCAGCACAAGTTTCGATATCACTCTACTCGACCCATTCTGCACTGTACGCGTGTCAGTTCGCCATACTGACCAGCGGCTTACAACTTCTATCAGTTCTGTTGGTTTCTCGCGGGTCGAGTGCTCGTGCGATTTCTGCAGGCTGCCATCGATGCGAATACTCCTGAGCAAATGTCGACGTTACGCGCTGAACTGGAATTCTTCGAGTAAGCTACTTCCTTTCTCAACGAGTGCCGAGTGTTTTACATGAGCCTGTAGATCTGCCATCTCGCAAGTCGGCCAGCGAATCCCGCTCGCATTCCGCTATGCCAAAATGTTGAACGATCTGGTTTCCAAGCGATGCGGGAAAGCACCAACAACAACGGCTGTGCAACTCAGTTGGCCGCGACCAATTGAATACGATGTGGAAAAGTTTCTCCAGCAAGGGAATAGCTGCAGTTTGCATGAGAGCCTGGGCCTCCAGGGTTTAGCGGGCTCCTTCATGTCCGTTTCATGACCTCTCAAGAATGTTTCACCAATTGTAGCATATTTCCCGCATTATATCTTTACGCCTGCTTTGTTTTTATTTAGAAAATCGCTGTGTACTAGTCTCTTCTTGACAGATTCGACAAAAATCCCGTACCTCGAATATTGCAGCTATGTACCGGTGTTTGGCAACGGCTTCTGCACAAAAATCATGGCTGCAACGTCGATGGCGGCGGCCCTCGCGGCCTCGCTCCCCGCACCCACAGCCGCTCCCACACCCGCCGCACCCACTTATGAAGCGATTCCCCCCTCAATGTCGAAAGTTATCGACATCGAGGCCGAAATACCGTTGGAAGTGGTACAATTGGACGGCCTGGTTAGCCTAATTCTGTTATGTGTTCGCGGCCACAGTCTCATCGCAGGACTTGCAGGTCGTGACCAAAATCCTCAAACATTCCCGCGAGGCATCTTCGGCCACTGTGCACGGGCTCTTACTTGGTCTTGACCTGGATGGCACGCTCGAGGTTTCGAATTCATTCGCATTGCCGCATCATATAAGCGACGAAGACGAGAAGTCTACCAAGTCTAGCGGTAAGTGCACTATATTGTTGTCGGACTTCCTCTCATCCCAGCAGCACGGTACCAGGCGTCGATGCTTCGGTCCTTGCGTGAGGTGCAAGCAGATGACAGTGTCGTCGGTTTCTACCAAGCGACAAGTCTGGGCGCGTTCTTCAACCAGAATCTAGTAGAGATTCAAGCGATACATCAGGATAAACTGCGACACGGTGGTGTTGTCATTGTCCACGGTGCGCGACATCAGATTCGTTTATTCTTCGGGCCTGAACGCAGAACGCAGATCTTTCCTTGACTGCAAGAGGAAATGCATCCTTCCGAGCATTTCGCCTCACTCCTTCGTTTTTGGACGCGTACAAAAAGGCCAACTTCAGTACATCAAGGTCTGTCTCGTTCTTGTCGTCTGACCAACCATCGTTTTAATGTCTTTGCAGTCTTGTGAGCCATCGTCTGACGTTTTCCTCAATTCTTGAGGAGATCCCGCTTCAAGTCCGAATCAACCCTCTGTTAGGCTCTTTCTTGGGCTCCCTCACTAAATCAACTCCCTCACTCCTTCCCGGCTCCTCGCCCGACTCGGCAAGAAACTCCGTTCTCCCTCCCTCGTTCGCCGCCCTCGATTTAGGAACGACAGGGCTCACCAGGAACCTGGAGCAGATTATCGAGGCCGTTGACAATTACCGGACAGAGGAAGGCAACCTCGCGTACTTGTCGCGTCAAATAGCGCGCGAGCGCGCACGCGCGGACAACTATGTTGCAAAACGCAAGGAAGAAAATTTAGCCCGGGTCGCGCAGGATCTAGCTCCACTGCCGGAAGAAGATGTTGCTCGGCTATTTAAAATTCCAGCGGAGCCTAGTCGCCTGGAGAGTATGCTGATACTGGGGCAAATCGATGCGTACGGAAAGAGCTTGGAGAGCACTGCGAGCAGCGGGTTGATCAACATGTATGGTGTACGCTCGATATAATTCTATCCATTCGGCAGAGCTCCATCACTGCATGCTAATTTTGGACCGAATTGTTCCCGCAGCAATGCCGTTTGAGCGTGTCTCTTTAAAATACTCCATGTCACGAATTTGCTCATCAGGTTCCTCCTCCCTACCACCACGTTCCTTCCAACGATGTCAAGAGCTACTCTCATTCTCTCTCTGTTTGTGTTCCTCATCGCGCTCCCCTCCCTCAATGCCACTGCTACACTGTCTCGTGGCCGCAGCGTCATTCCCCATCGCGCCATTGCTGGCCGTCTGTCGATTCCTCGGTCAGGTTCGGCGGTACCACTCGCCAAACGGAAGCGTTGCAAGGCGAAATCGTCGTCGGTTTCGTCATCCGCCGCAACTGCAACAGTCCAGGCTGTTCATGTAGACACGACCACGACCGCCGCCGAGGTCACTACCAGCTCGAGTAAGGTCACCCCTACCAGCACCACGGAGCCCGCAGCCACGACCACCAAGACAACTGCGGCTGAGACCACCCACCAGACCACGAAGGAAGCCCCGACACAGACACAACCCACCACGAAGGAAGTCCCGACCACAACCACGACGCACAAGGCTACAACCACTCAGCAGACTACGACTGCCAAAGCCCAGACGACGACCCAATCCTCGGGTTCGTCGGGTTCTTCCGCAGTCGACAACTATTTTGCTGGTGTTAACACGGGTGAAGGTAAAGTTCAATACCAGAATAGCACTGCTGCATATCATCTCATTTCTACATAGGCACATTCTACAACAGTATGCTTGTGTCAACTGTATCTGCCGCTCGTTGATTGAGTTTCCTCTAGCCGGTCTTGACGCTTGCGGGTTCACTGACTCGGATTCCTCTTCCTATATTGTATGCTTCACTCCCTGGGCCTTCGAATCCGTTCTCACCATTTCTCAGGCCGCTGTCTCGATCGACTTGTTCGACAATTATCCAGGCTACAACGGGGCTAACCCCAACAACAACCCCGTCTGCAACAGACAAGTCAAAGCTACATGTGCGATCTTTGATACCGAGCAATCGTTCGTACTGACTGTTCGAGTAGACCAGGGCAAGACCGTTACTGTTCGAATTGTAGATCGTTGCACTGGTTGTGCCTCCAAAGACTTGGATTTTTCACCGCTGTGAGCTCCCGCACCCAAAGTGTTTCGCCGCCCTCTAACCCGTCGATTCAGAGCCTTCCAAGAGCTCGCGGATCCCTCCGTTGGGCGCTTAACCGGCGTCACCTGGGAATGGGTCTAAGGCCCGACCCCACCTTCCTCTCTCTCTCTCTCGTACTCTCTTCCATCATAAACTAGACAAGCCAAGAGCTATCCTTACTTACCTCCGCCGGCACTGTTGGCTGGTCAGCAGGCACGCGGATTCAACACCCCAGATCGGTCATTTTTATATCGGGAGTAGTGTACAGTTCAAGCTGGCTACAGACGTATACTGCGTGGAATGCAAGACGTTCAATGATAATAGATTAGTTATGAATACTCCCCCAGTATGATTCTTCTGCTGTGCTCAAGACCGCAACATCCACCGCGGTTGATAAAGAGGAATCATCGCCTATCAGTGCGACAAGGTCCAAGGCCAACCGGCGAACCGGAGATTGCGAGGGTAGCTTCGAGTATGGCCCAAGTATTTGGCCTCGCGTGGGATGGGTTATACTGAAGTACGGGACGAGTTGGGATTGCAGCAGCTGTATAATCTTGGGGATGTCGGTAAATATCTAGTCCGGAGGCGGCGAGAAAGCGTACCTGTGGGTTCGCCAGCCTTGATCGACGTTGACATAAAACTATTAGAAGGCGAATAATTATCTTTAGCGGTCGATCAGTGCTTCGTTCAAAAAGGGAGAGGTACAAGAGCGCACCTCGGTGGCAGCTAAATTTGTGGCCCCTAGTTCCCACAGACATCTCGGAAGATGGTTCACCCACTCAGCCACTGGCTGGGCAGCGCCAGTGTTGATATTGAGATGGCCAGTAAATTGGGGATCGGTATTCAGCTGCGTAGTTTGTGAATAACAGTCCACAAATAAATGGGTGGAAATCCCGCACCAAAACCAGGCGCGCGAGGAATTCGATCGTGGTCTGTTTCAACGCGGATTTGGATGACACTTTACTTGCATGCTCTATGGTGGCCTGTAGGACCTCGTTCGAGACGTCGAGTAGGTTTGGGTTCGCATTGTTTATTAGTGACCAAATGGTGGGAAGGAGGGCGGTGTAGGCGGCAGAGGTCAGAGGCCGTCCAAGCTGCGTAGTTGACAGGGAATGCCCTCGCAAAAGTTGTACAACATGGTCCCCCACTCGTTCGGTTTGCACTTGCAGACTATCTTTCGAGTCTCTTTGCCCCTGAACGCCGCGTTTACCTCGGCGATTGCTGGTACTCTCCGACGTCAAGACGAGGAGGGCGGTGAGCTCGCAGAACATCAAGTTCAAAGCTTGGAATATTTGTTCCGCCTGTTGAAGAGGTTGGGATGAGTAAATTCAACGACACAACAGGTGGCTTACTTTTATCTCCCGGGATCCGTTAAGCTTGAAGGGAAAATAAGGCGCCATATAACCTAGAATCGAGCGGAGGTCCGCAGAAGCAGCAATGAGCCGCTCTGAATCCTGACATGAAATGTCAGCACGATTTACAAGTGGAAAGAGATGTGTTGAAGGTTCACCTTTTCATGTTGCAGGATTGCACCGTACAGGTGGCGTGTTATTTCTGCGACAGCGACGATCAACTTCGCCTGGGTCTCGTCGACACTTCCATTCGGGGAAAATACAGACGGGGCACAGTCAAGGAACGTTGAAACGAGTGTTGAGTGTAGTGTTCGTGAAAGATGCTAAAATTGTAGTCGGTTTATGAATATCTGAGAGATCAGACTGACTGACTCTGATGAACGAGGCCGCGTCTTCGCCACTCGCGGACCTATCTGCGCCATCTACAATTTCGGAAAGTTGCTGAAGCGTCCATTCACTTTGACATGATTCCGGGAGAGGACGGTAACACGCGTCACCGTCAAATTCCTTATCAGCCTCAGCTTGCCATGCTGTTTGAGGTTGTCGGTTAACTCCCTGAATAGGACGAGGTTGTAGAAGGTGGTCAAATGCTTCGTAAGCCTCTGGTGTTTTGAACCAGGACGCGAGGTACCAGGTATCAATTGGTGATGTAGACGGAGATTCCACTCGATCTCGGAAGGTACGCGGAGAAGAAACTGCGTGGCGCAGAAATGTAGCTAAGGATTGCAATACAACAAGCTTGGACTTGAGAAGGTGCTTAGTGAGTACTCGGCGGAGGCTTACAGCTGGTGAACTCACCGCAGCAGTGAGCACAACGCTTGCTGTTGAAGTCGCCTTCATTGGACCTGATATAAAATGAGGAATCGTCCGGTCACGAAAATATAGAGGCTTACCATCCGTCTCCCCAAATTTAGTGCCAGCACTGAGGATACCGAGATATCCCTCAAGAACCCGACTTCCGTTTTCATTCCCCGTCTGATTCCAACCCGCTACAGCTGCGACCGGAATATATTCAAGATATATATTCAAGAAGCGTATAGCGTCGACTCGTATCTCGGGGAAGATGTGAGTTTGAGCTGACGTGGTGAAGAGCAGCAACGCGGTAGCATGCGGCACTAAATTGTCCTACAAACTATGTGAGCCGCGGATTGGACTACACGGGGTGCGCCTACGGGAGGTATTCGTGGAAACAACCAAATGAAAAAGTCGAGGAGGGACTTGCGCACTTGAGCGTCCTGGAAGGCAATTAGCGCGCATTGGACTCGTTTATTACCCTCAACTTGCTTCATCTCCCACCAGTCTCACAGCCGCCTGGATGAGTGGTGTCAGACCGGACTCGAGAATATTCGGGTTAGCATCCAACAGTTCACGAAGGCCTGCTATTGCGTCTTCAAAGGTTGTCAGTTGCGGATGTTGCTGCATCTTTGCGGACGGAACCTTTGCGAGTCCCGGCACTGTAATGCTTGAGATGCACGATTAAATCATCGAATGTGAGACGCCTTCTTGTTGTAGGAGCGTCTCCATCCTTGTCGACGGTGATGCTTTGGGACGGGAGGGCAATAGCTGAATGTCTGGATTCAGATTGCGGCAAAGCGAGACGCGGGGGACGCACATCGGGCCTTGAAGGAGGT
This sequence comes from Mycena filopes, assembly GCA_029281495.1. Classification (NCBI taxonomy): domain Eukaryota; kingdom Fungi; phylum Basidiomycota; class Agaricomycetes; order Agaricales; family Mycenaceae; genus Mycena; species Mycena filopes. The sequence goes on along the minus strand of JARIHR010000184.1, from coordinate 27,643 downwards.
GTCTATTGCATTATTTGCCAACTTCTTTCCTTTCCCGAGCTTGAACTTGGCCTTTGAAAAGTCCGCCGCTTTGTCCTTCCTCTTTTTGGCACTTTTCGGCATGGGCGTCGTCGTCCAAGAGTTCAATTATCTCTAGCACGGCGTGTGGTCTGAATTTTTGATGAAGAGGTCTCTTACGGCAATTGATCCCAGCGCCCAACCTCTGCGGTCCTTAGTACTATCTTCTCCTCCTCCTCCACCACAAGCCGCCACATCTCGTCGGACCGCCCTCAAGCCAATGCCCAATCATATGACTTTTTTCCCCTTCTTTTTCCTTCTTCAACGGGGAATCCTCCCGAAATTCTCCCGACATCGGACAGTTGAAATATATATAAGTCGAATCCTCGAACTGTTCTTTTAAATTCCGATGAGGCGCTTTCTATCTACGTTCATACTGTGTTTCATCACATTCGCCAGCGCGAATCTCAAGAGGACTGTTCCAAAGGGCTTCGTGACGACGCGTGGTGCCGAATTTGAGCTGGATGGATCCCCCTTCGCATTTGTCGGAGCCAACAGCTATGTATGTGCGTGAATGTCGAAGAGTTGCAGGACTTTGACGGATCTGGGAAGTGGTTACCCCTCCTGACTTCAACGGACGACGTCGAGGCAACCTTTCGCGAAATGAACAAGGCCGGGATCAAAGTCCTTCGTACCTGGGGGTTTAACGCCATTGTACGTCGAGAATGGGATCACTGGTGACAATTGAAGTGCTTGATAAATGCAGAACGCCTCTGAACTTGCCGGCGCACTTCAGTCGGATTTGACATACTACCAGGTACGCAAGCGACTTGGGGTTACTTCCCCGGTTCTTTCAACCTCACTCCAGGTCTGGGACAATGGCAATTGGACCCTCAACGACGGGCCGCAAGGACTACAGCGTCTCGATAATGTTTTGCAGATCGCCTCGAAGTATGATATCAAACTTATCCTGGCGTTCACGAACAACTGGTGTGCCCCTTCCGATTGTCTCTTTACCCTGTTGAATTCGAATGGACACCAGGGTGGGATATGGGGTAAGCGATTGGAAGGTTACCTTCCGCGAATGGTGTATTCACTTCACAAGGGAATGGAACTATATATCAACCATATAACCGGAGCTTCCACTCACGACGTGTTCTACACGGATCCCAAGATTGTAGCATCGTATCGTAAGGCCTCATTTTTTCTCGTGGCCAACTTGTGTGTCAACATACTCTTTAGAACGCTACGTGAAAACCATCGTGAACAGATATAAAAACTCCCCTGCCATCTTTGCGTGGGAGATGATGGTGTGTGATCCCTCTCCGCGGTTTGCTAGGTTGACACATTACCAGAACGAAGCGCGGTGCCTTGGAGACTTGCCCGCTGGTCCAGCGTGTGTACCTGGTTCGGGAACCTTGGCGACATGGTACAAAGAGCAGTCCGACTTTATCCGGAGCTTGTATGCTTCACTCCTCTTACTCTACGTTTTCAAACACTAAAGCTGCTTCTAGGGACCCTCACCACTTGATAACCACGGGAGGAGAGGGCCATTTCTTCTGGAAGACGCAGGACCCCGTCTTTTCTACGGACTACAATTTTAATGGACAAGCGGGCGAAGACTTCGATTTCGACTTGACTCTGCCTAACGTCGATTTCGCTACCTACGTGAGTTTGTACTCTACTTGCGCGATTGGTACTGAATTGAGCCGTATTCAGCACATGTATCCTCAAGTCTGGTAGGTGCAGTTAAAGTTGGAGCGTACATGTTCCTGACTTCGGCCCGTTCAGGTATCCACAGCTCGTAAGTCGATCCGCCAGATGTATATACTCCAAGGGAATTCGACTTGTGTGTGTCGTAGGATTTCCCTGGCTCCAATTTCACTGTGGAGGCCTGGGGTCTCTTCTGGATGGACGCTCATGTCAATGGTCCGTCGTTTTCAATGGTGTGACTCTCCCGGTGCTCATTGGCTTATTCACAGCCGCGAAGAAGGCCGCCAAACCACTGGTTCTTGAAGAGTTCGGACTAAATGGTCTAGGTATGCCTTAAATCGTCGTTGTGTTTCGGAAGAATAACCAGCCCCAAGCCAATAAAACTCACATCTACCCGACTTGGGTACACCAATTTCTCTTGACAAACCGACCACTTGTAACGGTGCTTTTCAGGTCAAGCGGGCTTTGGACACGAAACACGGGTGCGTTTTCATTCTACTGACTTGGGAAGATCCTGTCTCTGAATAGCGCCCAGAGGGTAAGTGGTAGGATCAGATTGTTGGCATATCTGTAACTTTTGCAGCATAATGCCTTGGCAATTTGGAATGCTAGGGTTGAAAGAGGATGGTGGAAATCGACTTATCAAGTACGCGGATGCTTTGATTTCGGGAGCCTCACCCAACGATGGTAATTTTGATCACTTCGATTTGTGGGGTCTGGTCATGCCTCCTTCTACAGGTCTGGCCATCTACAAGAACCAAACCGTGTGGAATGTCTTCACGTACGGGCGTTCCAATTGGCGTCGGCATTTACTAAACTGAACTTTGTTCTCAGAAATGCTGCTAAAGTACAAGCCGCCCGATCCCTGTAGGCTATATTATGGCGGAAATTTGCGACTAAGGTTGGGCCCTTTTGTGATGCGATGGAGATAAACAAGAAAACTATAAATTGGTTCAGTTGAGAGCGTGGGTCGGTTCAAGGAAGACTCACCATGTCCTGCTGACGGCTTCAACTTCGACCTGTAACGGTTACTCCTGAACCCGGCCATGCCGTCCCTGTGGTGCTTGCAAACACGCTAGTTGCACGACATTGGAGATCGTCCCATGCTCGTACTCTTCGTCATGTCAATTCACGCCGAAAGGACTGCATTCGAACGCACGATAATTGCGCTTTTCGGGGTTGCGACAGCTGCTTGACTGTATACCGATATGTTAGCCCAGCTGTCAACACCTTTATCGAACGAGGTCAGAGTTGTCTGCCGACGCTTTCCAAGGAGAGGATTCAACCAGCACTACGTCTTGGCCCCGCTCCACGAGCACGCTGCCTCCCGATGCTGCAGCGAGCTGAAGTACGTCCGGCGTGTCGTTTATGAATTCAAGCAGTATTTCGTAGGGAACGGTAGTGACGGGCATCGAGGGAGACTAGGTGTCCAAAGGGTGCGCATTGGTGCTGCATTTAACCTCGACGTGCCCGTCCGAGATGTGAGAATCGAGAAAACGGATCAGGGGCAATGGCTATTGTTCTATTGTGTTCATGAAACGCCGAGAACGGCGAGAAGGTCCCCAGTACCCACGCGTCTTATGGCCTCGACTCAACAAGTCACGATCTCCGCGATTGGAGGTATATGTCCGTGTGAGTGGAGGTAACTCAACCGAAATTATTGATCCCGCTGCGGCTCAACCCGATTTGGACTCACTTTGAGTGCGGCCTTAATTCGACTTTCAGGCTCTTTCAGGCCCCCCGGAGACGGCTTGAATGGGCTTCCGCAGATCGCGGATTCCCGGTACGCCTCCAAGTTCATGTCTGAGTAAGTTTTCGTGAAGCTTGCGCGAGTCATGAAACTACGAGGATCGACAGAACGATCGTATAGTAGTGAGCGCTTGCAAAAGTTGACTCGACGAATCAGTGATCTGCAATGTTGAATGTGTGCATGGTGGGCTCATGAGTCGACAGTACAACCAACAGAGACGCTTGGTATTAAGGGGAAAGGATTGTGTTATACAACGGAAATAGAATACCCGATGGTCCTTAGAACGGAGAGTTGAAGATGGAGGAGAAAGACTTCATGAAGTCTATCTTGAGGTCTGGCGAGGGCAGTGAGATTGAACGAAAATCCGGGGAAGGCAGCATTTACCGAGACACAGCATATCCTCCTCCTCTACAGTAAATCCTCGGACGAGGACAACAAATTTGGCTGAAGCTGAGATTAGCCTAGCGCTATGCTAACGGAAAAACTGACCTTTAGGGATCTCCTTGGGCAATGCGACGGTCTGCTCCACCGTGTATGGGCCGGGCTGAACTGGGCAGGACACGCTCGCATTCACATTGCGAGCCTCCTCGCACACATCGAATTTCTTCTGTAGCAGCTTCACCAAACCGAGCTTGACCACAACGTCCGCGGATGCGCCCTCTTCGATGGTCTCTGACACCGCTGCTTTAACCTTGATGGTCAAGTCTTGGCCGGGCAAGGGAGGATCGGGTAGGAGTTCGATAGACTCGATTTGAATTGGGTTGGATGGTAAGCCTGTGAAGCGATTGAGCCACACACTGGCGAAACTGAGGGCGTAAAGGCGTACCACAGTCGGTGTATTCCCAACCCGCCGCATAAACGACGCGGGAGGAAGCAAAGAAGGAGAGCAGCAGTATGGGGGCAAGGCGGAACATGGGGAAGGTCGTGACAGTGACGTCGCAGCGCAGTTTGCATCGCCTTTACTCCTTCGCCCACCATGAAAGCCCGTGAATACTGCTGTTGTGCGTCCTTGTGCATCGTCGTGTCCCGTCTACCAACACATTGACTAGGTGCTATCCCTGTTATCAATGCTGGCATTTATTTCACTTTAATTGAGCAATTCGTGCTCGGTATCCTCGTCGGCATCCTCTCCATGTCTACACCGTCAAGTCCGCCCAGTTCTACTCGCCACGTTAGGCATGCTCATATCTTAACCAGTTGTCGGCGCCGCCACGCCCTCGTTTGCTCCTTGGGTGTTCGGAGTAATATGCTTCGTCGCTGCTGCTGTTCAAGTCCTTGGGTTCATCGGTGTGTCTCAGGTGGGCACGTTCCGACACTCACATGTCGCAAGAGCTCATTCTCGCCTGCAGGAGAAATCTGTTCTCTTCCGAAGATACATTAGCCTGCACTCCTTGGCAATTGTCGCTGCATTCTCAGTCGCCCTCGCCTGGATCATCTTGTCCGTCTCGCGCCATTCAACCGCAAAGACGAATTGCCTCAAGAACTTCTTCGCCAACGCCAACTCGGAGCAGCAAACTGAAGGAGAGACCCTTTGTGATATCTTCCCATACGTCGATGTCGGTGTCATGGGCGGTCTCTGGCTTCTCTTGGCCGCACTGCATGTACGCGCCTCTCTCTCCCTTCGTTTCCCCGCGCCTCACTGGCTCCAGATCTATCTGTATGTCGTCATCAACTCGTACAGCAACCAACAACAGCGGGACCATGCCAAGTTCGACGCCTCCGAAGCGATTCCCTTCCAGAACGAGAACATCGCTATGAACAACCGCAATGACCCCTACGATTCTGCTTATCAACAACGCAATGGCGGCGCGGAATACGCGCATCTCCGCAAGGAGAGCGCTGCAAGCATGTCCGATGTACTCTCAGAGCCCATCCAGCAACCGCGCGATGGCTACGCAATGGACCGGCAGGGATCCTACCCGCCGCCTTCTCAGCGACAGCCTACCATGCCTCCAAACGCGTACACTGAAGGTACGGCGCTGCAGCATCATACTTGAGAAATCAACTTATCAGCGGTCTTCCAAGACGAAACCCCGACCCCGCGAGTCGGGCAATCGTATTACAGTGACGACCGCACATTGGCCTCTGGGAATATGGAGAAGCCTGCCTACAGTCAAGCTCATCCTGGTGAGTAGACCGTTTCATTTCCAGATGGTCCATTTCGGGCGGCACTTGTGGCAGTTCCGAATGGGTCCGTCGACGTATATCTGCCCCGTGAGCTCCCCTACTTACAACACTTTGTTCAAGCCGAAGGCTCCTTCGGACGCAAGACCCCTCGTTTGCAGAAAGGTCGCCCGTTCGATGATGGTTTCCGCTAGATATATCTGTACACTAATTTACTCCTCGGACTCATGCATGGACTTGGTTGTACGAGCTATCTCGCGGCCGCTTGCGTGAAAAGTTCCATCGATGGCTCACCATTCCACAGGCTCGTCAAACCCAAATCGGTTTGTCTTTCCCCCTGCAGCGAATACCACGATCTCATTGTCCGTTTTTATTAGCTCACCCAACTGTCGTTTGACATGAGCACACGACAAGAACTGACAATAAAACAATGGTGTTTCCACCTAGCAGCCGAACCTAGATCTGCGCTAGACGATCTCAACTTTATGCAACCGACGTGAGGATTGCTGAGGCAGTCATGATCATGTTCGAACAAACGTGCGTGAGATGTGCTGAAAAACTGGACTGGGACCGCCGAGCCCATGCCGTCGCGAGCGCTCTTGAGATAATTGCCCTGGCCCGCCCAACAATGCGCCGACGCCGCGTACTATACTGGAGACGCATTATCCGGTTTACATTCAAAAAACAATGCTCTCTCGAAGACAAGTTTACCTTGATCTACTTCCACAGACGTCAGCGCATGCCGTGGATACATATATATACCACGAACGTCGGGCGGTACATCATGTTTCCCCCCCTCGTATTCTTCACGATCGCGACTCTGGTTGGGTTGTCCTTTGGGCAGCCTGGCGTTATCGACCAGATTACAAAGCTGGAAAAATCATCTTCGCCTTTGTTGCGGTATCCCACTGATGTAAGTGCCCGGCGCTTCTCGCAATATATCGGCCTTGAAATCTCTCCCCAGTTCACGCAGAATATCGGTCCGTTTGATGTGACAGTTAATCAGAGGTTTCAATGACGGTTGAGCCACGATAGTTCCGAAACCAATCCATTCGCACAACGATTGTGAATTTTCTATTTTTTATTTCACGTTTTCGCTTGTGCTGTTGTCCCCAAAAATTCACGCACTTGTAGACTGGCGCGATGTCCCTCTACTTACTGCTCTCAGCCAAGGCGTCGCAAGTGTGGAGGCAGACGTCTGGCTTGTCGGCGAGACCCTATTCGTAAGAACAGTTCCTCCGGCAACTTCCTGATTCAAACTCAAATTACAGGTTGGGCACGAAATGGCAGCCTTGACCCCAGCGAGAACCTTCGAGTCGCTGTATGTTGAGCCACTTGTGTCGATCATCGAAGGCCAGAACCCCAAATCCCAGTTTACTGTGAACCAGACGAGCGTCAAGTACGGTAATTATTAGCGTATCTCGGAACCAGCGGTCTTGACGATGTTGCAGCGGTGTCTTTGATACTTCCCCAACTACTCCGTTGCAGCTGTTGGTGGACATCAAGACGGACGGTCCCAGGTGAAGTTTCCAGTAAGAATCGGCGCCAGTTGTTTTTGACAAGAAGCAAGTACTCTGCCTTTTGTCTTGACCGCCTTGCAGCCTCCGAGAGACAGCGGTTTTCTCACGACCTGTGAATCGAACGGAACTTGCAATCCGGGTCCAGTTATCGTTGTAGGAACAGGAAACACCCCTCTCGCGGGAATTCAGAGACTAACGTCTCGCGATGTATTTTTCGATGCTCCTTTGATCGGTAAGCAGCTGTCGACGTTTTAATCAGGAACACAGATTCCTGACGTCGAGAGCTTAGCGCTCAATGATACGTTCGACCCTACGATTTCCCCCCTGGCTAGCACGGACTATGAGGTCGCAGTGGGTTGGAGCGGGATCGGCAACATTAACCAAACTCAACTCTCGACCATCCAGCGATTAGTAGGGACCTCCCACAGCCTGGGCATCAAGGCTCGGTTTTGGGATACGCCTGGGTGGCCTATCCACGCAAGGAACAACGTCTGGCAGACGCTGATGGACAACGGAGCAGACTGGTTGAACGCGGACGATTTGGCTGCGGCAGCAAGTGTGTTCTAAAACCATTAAATAAATTCTATGCAGTTTCTTTACTTGTACGATACTTCTGTCGGCGCGAGAACACGGAGGTTGGTGGAAAGGTCTTGGGGAGTGGTTGGGGCTTGCGATCGCTGAGAGCGCCGCGAGCGAGGTGAAGTGCGCCGCGAGTTTCGCCGGGAAGCGCATGCCCAGCGGGATGTAATGCCCGCACAGGGTGTTTACTTGGAGTGCTCCGTATGATACCGTGGTCTTGTTCTCCCTCCGGCTTCTTTCTCTTCGCCTCGATGCGCCTGTGCTCTTCATTCACTGCATCCCGCTCTTGTTGCTCGATGTCTCGGAACACGGTAGGTGTGGCCAAGAGATGATCCTATCGGGACAGAGTTTGGAAAGTGTCGTGTGATAGATGAATCGGGGCGCACCATGTAGTCGCCTGCCTTCTGGCTCATTAAAAGCGGCGCGCTTTGGTCTCGAAATCTGAGAGCTTTTTGGAGGTTCCATCGGGTCATTGGTCGCAGCACACCGGATTCACCGAACGTCAACTTGCGTTCTGCCGCGATGGTGTCGAGGGTGTCCTCGGCAGCAGCATTGATGATAGCTACAGGCTTCTTACTCTTCAGCTTTTCCCGCAGCAAATCCCAGCCGACCGCGCGCGACGTGATTTCCCATTTTATGTCGCGCGGATTGTCAACCAATTCGAGTACGGCGTGTGGCGCGTTGTCGCCTGGCCGGTTGCCGAACTTGTGGATTCGAGTGTAGCCGCCCGGTCGGTGCGCGTAGCGTTTCGCGAACGTGCCGAATAATTTTGGCAGCAGTTCGGGGTTGAGGAGGAGCGCAGCTGCTCGTGCGTGCGCGGCTTGGTCGCCCTTTTTCCCCAGGGTAATTATCTAGCACATGGTTGAGGAATGAAAGGCACGAGAAGGGATGAATGTGGATACTTTCTCGGCCATTCTCGCGGTTTCGCGCGCCTTTGGGAGGGTAGTTTTTATCTGCTCGTGCTCGAATAGAGAGGTGACGAGATTTCTGGACAGAATTAAACAGACAGTAGAATACGTCCACAGGGTGCGCACCGTAGCATGAGCATCCTGTGGGACGTTGTCCGGGACAGCTTGCGGAAAGCGATTCCATGCTTCATGGTCGGAAGAGAGTCAAGTGCTTGTGTGACATAATCTGAATTTTCGTCTGATTCTACCATGTCCTTTCTACGCCTTGCACGCGCCCTGCCCCGCCAGGCCCTCGCTCTCCCTCGCCGCCAGGCACAGCTCCCCTTCCGCGCGTACTCGGCTGGCGGCGCGCTGTCCCATGAGTCCATTCAGAAGCGAATCCTCGAAGTGTTGCAAGGTTTTGAGTCTGTGAAAGCCGACCGGGTGCGTACACCGTACCCTCGGTTTCTAGCCTCAGCTTAAGCACATTGTAGCTGTCACCAACCGCCTCGTTCGCGGGTGATCTGGGTTTGGACAGTCTGGACGTCGTCGAGGTCCAAATGGCAATAGAAGAAGTATGAACCACACGCGTATAATTTATTGGCCCTTGACACGGACCACAGGAGTTCTCTATTGAAATTCCAGACGGAGAGGCCGACGAAATCCAAACTGTTGCGCAGGGTATGTTGTCTCCCGGTCCCCTCCGCTTCCTGGTTGACATTGCCGTCTAGCCGTCGAGTACATTAAAAATACACCTGCCGGTATGCTACCGCTCACCTGCTCCCAATTGCTCGCGCTCAACCTTCTACAGCGATGTAACGGAGCTAGAATAAACCTCGCGCGAATGTCATCTTTGCTTCAGTCCTTTTGCGTGCCTAATGTCAAATTACATAAAAGGCGGGGTCACCTGGGTCTATTCATTTATCTTGTCTTCCTCCTCTTTCACTGGATGGTCAACCAAATCATTGTCGAGCAGCCAATCCTCAAGGTTCACTGCACTCTCGGCGAAGGTCGTTTAAAAGAGTGGTTTACCGCATAATTATTCAAGTTACCGTTAACTAGGGCCTGTGTACGATGATACCTCGGTATTGCACTTTGTCGATATCGATGAGCGCAAGGCAGGCATCGTTCCATCATGTCTTGGATGACGCCCTAAAAGCTCGAAGATCTTGCACTACAATACTGTGACCCACGAGCTCGCGGTGGAGCAATTCGACCACAAAGTCGCTTGTCTGGCGCTTCGAAAGGACGGCCCCGGAGTAAACGGCGTGCCCAAACCACCATTACGCATGTTGACGCTGTACAGCTCGCCGGCGCCGCTGCGGAAGGGTTCGCCCTGTTCGAGGGAGAGTCCAAGATGAAATACCTCAGCCAGCCTTTACCTGCGGAATACAAGGACTACACGCGCTTCAACGACGGAGCCTGCGACAGGTAAGGGGCTTATGCTGGAAGAGCTCCAATTCTGAGGCTTTCGCGATAGCCATGGACGCTTCTTCGCCGGAACAGTCTACGACAAGGAACGAGGCATACCAGGTATGTTCCGAAAGGGACCACGCCATGACTGAATAAGATTTAGGACAACTTTGGATGCTGGATGTTGATGGAAGTTGCAAAGTAGCCGATCCAGGCCCATTTACGGTAAGTTGGCGCCTGCTGGCTGCCGGTATCAATGATTTATGTGGGGGCAGGATTCGAACGGCCTGGGATGGAGTCCCGACGAGAAGATTTTGTGAGTACCATGACCTTGTTGAAAGCCCAACTAACGCGTCGGGTCAGTTATTTCACCGATTCTCGCGCAAACCTTATCTATGCGTACGACTATGACGACGGCAAGTTGACGAACCGGCGCGTGTTCGTGGACGCGATGGCGCTCGGACTGGAGAAGGATTCGTATTGTGACGGATTGTGTGTAGACACGGAGGGCTATGTGTGGAGTGCTCGGTGAGTCGGTACGCGCGCCGGCCCGCTGCTTGCTTATCCCGTGAACAGCTGGGGAGGCTCGAAAATAGTCCGGTTCTCCCCCTCCGGGAGCATTGACCTCGAGGTCGTCTTTCCGTCCGTATTGAACGTGACATCTTGTGCGTTTGGCGGACCAAATAATGATCAGCTCTATGTGACCTCTGCGCACTGCAAGGCGAGCGGAGAGGAGGAGCGGCAGGCCCAGTTCCCGGACTCTGGACATTTGTTCGTGGTGGACCTGAGTGGGAGATCTTATCGGGGCGTCCCAGTGCATAGATATTGATATTGATGTAGCTCGATCCGTAATAAATTTTACGTAAGGACGCGTTGTGGTTGTTTTTATTGGATGGGTACTGAGTATGTTCACAGGGTCACGGACTGGCTCGCCTCATCCAAGACCTCAACCACCTCCTCAAGGTATATTCCGCCGTGCAGCCCATATCTCAGCATTCAGCTCAACGCACCGTGTAGATCCCTCCATGGCCACCTTCTCGTCGACGCCCATCGTCATCGATGGCAAGGGTCACCTCCTTGGTCGGCTGGCCTCTATTATTTCAAAGCAGGTTCTCTCCGGCCAGAAAATCGTCGTCGTCCGCTGCGAGGAAATCAACATCTCCGGCAGCTTCTTCCGCAACAAAGTCGGTCCTCCCCCGCGACGCGTCCCTTTTTCCTTGCTCACCGCCAATACTTTACCGTAGCTCCGATACCACAACTTCCTCCACAAACGCCATATTGTGAACCCCAAAAAGTCCGGCCCCTTTCACCACCGCGCGCCGTCCAAGATTCTCTACCGCGCCATCCGTGGAATGACGCCCCACAAGAGCGCCCGGGGTGCCGCTGCGCTGGAGCGTCTCAAATTGTTTGAGGGTGTCCCCCCACCTTACGACCGCAAGAAGCGCATGGTCGTGCCGGAAGCTCTCCGGGTCCTGCGGTTGAAGCCTGGTCGCAAATACTGCACCGTCAAGGTCAGTGTGCTCCATGTTCCGGTGGGACTATCTTACTGACGTAGCATCCAGCGCCTTTCCCACGAGGTTGGCTGGGGCTACAAGGACGTTGTGGACCGTCTCGAGGAGAAGCGAAAGATCAAGGCGCAGGCCTTCCACGAGCGCAAGGTTCGTTTATTTTTTTCCCCAGTAAGCGGGGTAAGCAGAACTAATTAATGTCGGCTAGATCGCTGCGGTCAAGTTGCGCCAAAAGGCAGTTTCGGACAATGGAGCGTCGTTTGAGAAGCTGACGCAGCTGGGCTACTAGACGACGCGCATGTCTCACCGTATGACTATGTACAGACCGCGTACTGCCCATGACCCATATGCCCGTTGCCATTCCATCCCATGTACTCGAAGAGAAGATGAACATGGTCTTCTACCAGATGCGGGAGAGAGTTATGTTGAGACTTTTTGTGCTTGAAAGTAGTTGAAAGTCGACTTGTGAAATTCAACGATTGCGCCCTGAGTTCGGCAAAAGTTCGGCAAACCCCGCCTATTTTTTCTTCTTCACACCTTGGCTCCTCCCTCTACCTCCTCCTCCTCCCTCCTCACATGTCCGAATCCCCCGTGCGCGATTCCGGTTGGTCCTCATCATCCCCGACGCCGACCGTGCACTCAGTTTTTTTTTTGACCCACAGCTTCCCTTCCCCAATCGCGTTCCCCTTCTCCCGTGGCCCACGACACCCTCACCCTTCGTGCACTGGTCAGCACAAAAGATGCAGGCGTCATCATCGGCAAGGCTGGCAAAAATGTGGCCGATTTGCGCGAGCAGACCGGTGTAAAAGCCGGCGTCAGCAAAGTCATCCAGGGCGTCCATGAGCGCGTCCTCACCGTCACCGGTCCGGTTGAAGGTGTTGCCAAAGTTCGTGCCCTAGTTGCTCGCTGTTTCTACTCGTGTTTCTCACCGTTCTATCGCGCAGGCCTACACGCTCATTATTTCCCAACTCGTGGCCACGAATCCGACCTCCCCCGTAATCTCCACCCCGTCCTCCGTCCACACCTCCATCCGCCTCCTCATCTCCCACAATCTCATGGGCACCATCATCGGCCGCAACGGTCTCAAAATTAAGGCCATCCAAGACGGCTCTGGCACCCGTATGGTCGCCTCTAAAGATATGCTCCCCCAATCAACAGAGCGTATCGTCGAGGTCCAGGGTTCACCCGAAGCTATTGGTCACGCCATCGAGGAAATCGGTAAATGTCTCCTCGAGGACTGGGAACGTGGCCTGGGCACCGTCCTGTTCCACCCCGGTACCGGCGATGACAGATCCGCCAACAGGCGCTCCGTCAGCGGCCTCCCGCCGTCGTACGCTCCCCGCCGCTCAAATGGCGACGCACGCGGCCGCGCCTCGCCACCCGCCTCCCCGCCCATGCCCCAGTCGCCCATCCTCGCTCAACCCGCCGCCAACCTCCGCACCCAGAACATTTCTATCCCCTCGGATATGGTCGGGTGTATCATCGGTCGGAGCGGCACCAAGATTACCGAAATCCGCCGCCTGTCCGGTTCAAAAATCTCTATTGCCAAGGCTCCTCACGACGAGACTGGCGAGAGAATGTTCACTATCATCGGGACCCCCGAGGCCAACGAAAAGGCCCTATTTTTGTACGCGTATTCTTCTCCTGCTCTTTATTTTCTAACCTCTGTTGCAGGTTGTATAACCAGCTCGAGAGCGAGAAGGAGAGACGCGTCAACAAGGAAACCCACCAGCAGGAAATGCAGGAGTGAAGGCGCGTCCGTCCCAAGCCCACCGCAGCCATTCTTTGTTTACGGAGACAATCCGGACGCTAGCTCGGCGCCATCCTCCCATCCCCTGCGATGCACATCTATCTCTTCCCCCTCTCCTTCTTGGCTCTCCGAAAAAATCCTCCGTCCCGTGTATTCTCCCGCTGACCTTGTCGCCGCATTCCCTTCCCCACACTCACGCTGACCCTTAGTAGTAAGCTAATGGATGCTGATAATCGTCGTCGTACAGCTTTCGTTAGGGTGCAAAGTAATCGTGTATCACTTATGTACCTGGCCTTTGGGCAAATAAAAAATAAACCAAATCAAACTGAAGTTGATGCAGCAACCACCATGGCCACAACAGTCGTACTACTCGTCGCACTATGCGCAGGCGTACATGCAGCACGCATTGCCTACGCCGCCGACCAGACCGCAGGGATACGCCCCCTCCTCGTATAACCCCGTCCCACACCATGCAACACCAGGCCCGAGCACATGGCACCAACCTGGGGCAAGTCGGTGCACATACAAGGACTGCACATTCCGCGGTTCGCCACAAACGGTCGAGACGCACATGATGGATCGCCATCTCGTCTTCCCCCCGGGCTGGGACAAGCGCAAGACAAAGCCCGACTGGGACGCGGACCCGAGTCTCAAAGGGTGTGTACTGCGCCAGAAAAGTCTGACCCACGGCTAACAGGCAGCAGGAAACCGATTCCAATCCAGGGCACGACGGTCGTACTCGACTCACCGGAGGAGCTCGACGCGTGGATCGCCGAGCGCAAGCGGCGGTGGCCCAGCGCGCCGCGCGTGGAGGAGAAGAAGCGCAAAATGGAGGAGGCGGTTGCGCGCGGGCAGCTCTCACTCGAGGATTCGGGGCTTGGTGGGGCGCGGAAACGGCGCCGGGTGGATGAGGGGAACGGTGAGCAGGGGCGCGGCCGGGGCCGGGGTAATACACGCGCGCGAGGACGGGGGCGCGGCGCCGAGGGAGCGCGGGGACGTGGCAGCGATGTTGGACGGGTGCGCGGGGTCGATGGTGGCTGGAGAGGGCGGGGAAGAGGTACCGCGCCGCAGCAGTCGCGCCCTGCCCCGCCCTCCGAGGACTCTAGCTCCAGTTCCGACAGCGACGACGATGAAACCCCGCCAGAAGTTGTGTCGTCCAGGTCGGAGGCTATCGCACCTCCCGGACCGCCTACTCCCCCGCCCGCAGAAATCGCCACCAGACGGCCTCACGCGCCGCTTCAACCAAAACCGCCCGTCCGAAATCCCTTCGCGTCGCGTCCGACCCTTTTGCGGAATGTGGGTCGTCGTGTTCCATTGCTCCTTTGGTTTCTCATAATGTTCCTCAGCTCCTTCTTCCCGAAATCCGCATAACGGTATCCAACCTATCCCAAGCAATTCGATTCCTAGTGGATAATGATTTCCTGCAAAACGTGGAGCTCAAACCAGGCGAGGGCAACAAGAAGCTTATAGAGGTCTTGGGAGAAGACAATGCATTAGAGCTAAGCAGCTAAAAGTAAGATACCTACAACTAATAATATACTACCGACTCTCCTCGCTGTCCGAGTCACTCCCCGAATCACTCCCACTGTCGCAACTATCGCAATCGTGATCATGCAGAGCCGCCAGTTCGCTGGGATCAATTTCAAGTGTGCGCTTTTCGACTTCAAAGCCTGCTTCTGCGAGCCCATCGCTAATCGCGTCGACCTTGGCCGGCGCAGTAACAACGATGGCGACGGATTTCGACGCGTCGAACAAGGGGAGGAAGTACTTGCGGAATATCGCCAGGACGTCCTCCTTTGTTACCACTTGATATTTCTCGAGCAGATCGACCTGGTGTGTTTGCGACACGCCTCGCAAGGCCTGGTTAGAGAAGGATACGATGGCGGCCCTACTGCCTGTCAGCTGTGAGTCATTCTTTCTGGCGCGCTACGCACCGTCCAGCGGTGGACACATTTTTGGCGACACCGTAAACGACAGTGCTCTTTGCGGCATCCAGGGTCGTTGTTTCCAGCGATATCTAGCAGGTGTGAGACATAGGGGATAGTCTTCAGACTGAGACGACCAACCGATTCATCCACAAGCCCTGTCAGTACTTTCGAAGCTTCTTTGTAAGCATCCATGCTGTTTGAGCTCTGGAAGATGTTGAGATAATGCTCAACGAGGTAGAGACGACGTACACGATACAGCGAGAAGCTGAGAAGCCCGGACTCGACATCCAAAGAGACATAGGCGCCGTAGGCCAACCCAGATCCGCGAATATACCGCTACGGTCACAAATTGAAAGCTGGTTGAACATCCGTGGCCGTTGGACTTACCCAAAGATAGCTCTCCGTAGCGTTGAGCACCTCAAGAGCCACGCGGAACGCAGGGTATTCGGGGTGGTTGAAGCCCCTGATAGCTTTCGCAGAATGGGTGACATACGAGCTCTCAATGGTCGGAAGACTCATGACAATCGCTTTTGTCACCGGCTCCTCGCCTAGCTCGCTCAAAGTTTCCGACGCCAGGGGCACGGGTGAGAGCGGAGTTGCCTGGAGATTTAGGTCATCAGCCACAGTAGAGGAACAACAGTCAAGTCGGGCGTACGGGTAACGATGACTCAAAGTACTTGCCCCAAGTGGAACGCGGGTTGGCCAATTTGAGGACATTGCCCGTTACCGAGAACCGCACGCCGGATGGGTCCGTCGCTGGAATACCAAGTGAGTCTCTGAACAAAAGACATAGGGTTGCGACGCACCGCACTTTCTGATTTCGTGTAAATCAGTTATCACCTGCTCTGGGGTGTCCTGGAGCTGCTTCGCGAGTTTGGGCATGAAATCAATCTGGGGAAGGATACCGCCCGCCCGCGACGTTGACGCTTCGTTGTACAGCAGGTCTGCCCATAGAGAGCCCAACACCGTGTTTCCATCTCTCTTCATTTCCGGCAATGACTGCTGGATTTTAGCGATGGTAACTTGCAGCCTAGAACAGGGTCAGCTAAGGAAAGTAAACGTTGTATAGAAGAGTGACCTCTCTTTGTTGAATTCAGCACCATACATCAAGTCTTTCAACCAGGCAATAGCGGTCTCGTACTGGGCTATTTCTACTTTGATGCTGATGCGGAAAGTCTCCGCAAAGGAATTCGACAGGCCCAACCCTACTTCGTACGAGACAGTCTCGTTGTCAAGTTTGTTAACGACGTCTTCGTGTGTCAGCCGCTCCCCCGACTGTCGCACGACAGGCAGCGCGAAGAAGGAGGACAGGTAGGTCGAAATGAGGCTAAAGAAATTGTAAGTTGGTTCACGGCAAACCAAGACTCAACTCACGGGCGAAGTTTATGCGGGAGCTTCGTCAGAGAGAAAAAGGCCTGCACACTAACAAAGTCGGACTGAATGCGCCATCGGTAAAAATGACCACAATAAGGATAAACTGACTGACCTCGACGTGGTCGTACTGAACAAAGAAAGGGAGCGGGGAACCGTCTGACTGAATGTGTTCCGCCAGAGCCTCAGACTTTGCGACTTTCATTGGCGCAGCTCTGCCTGTACCCTGCTCCTGGAGACTTTGGACGGGGATGAACGCGATACTCTTGACGCTTGGGACAGCAAAGTCGAGGAGGATTTGGGTTGGAATGGGTTTGTCGTGCTCTGCTTTAGCCTCTTCGAGCTCCTGCTCCGCCCGCTTCAAGCCAGCCGGTCCCAGCCGTGCCACTTGGGCGGCAACGCGAGCCTTCTCGTCGCTTTCCAGCTTTTCGGCCAGACTGGCCGAAGGCTTCCCGCGTAGAACGACGGAATGGGAATCGATGTAGTACCTAAAGCAAAGGATCAGCACAGGTTGACAGACCTGCCAATTGAGATACTTCTGAAGGACATCGGTCCACTGCGTGCTGGTCCACCCTCGAACGGCAGCATATTGATTGATTTCATCCATAGACCCCTCAAGTTCGGACCCATCCTCTGCGCCATACAAAAAGTCGGTGATGACGGTGCTGGAGAAGGTGTCGCCCTTGGCAGATTCAAGTTTGCTCCGCAACTGGCGAGCCATAAATGATCAAACTGGTCGGAATCAAATTGTACGCACCTGGCGTTCATCTCGGTTAATTACCATCGCCATGCGCTCCATGTCTATCCCTTCCGAAACAATGCGTCGAAGGCTAGCCTTGAGCTTGCTGTCAAAGTCGTCGATGTGCTCGGTGGGTATCGAGCCGATGTATATGGGCAAGTAGAGGGCAGTGGCTCGCGTCTCCTCTGCAAAATAGATGTACGTGCTGAGCGCATTTGTCAGAAGAGAAGCGGAGTACTCCAAGAGAGCGTTCACAAACCACATAGGAGTGTCTACTTCAATGTACTCTTTGTTCAGAGGTGCCACCGCAGAAGAGGTTAGATAAGAGCCGAGGAGGTCCAACGCCTGAACACGACTTGAGATCTACTCGTCAAAACAGGCTAGGTACGTACCTTTCTTTCGAGGAACTGATTTGGAGCGGGTCCAAGGGAACTAATGATCAACTCGCCGACGCCTGCTTTGTGTTAGCGCATAAAATAATGTTAAAATGATGGTTTTGATTCACTCTCGTCCTTTTCCGGGAACTCGATGGTATCCTTGATAGTTTCCTTGATCAGGGGCCGGAGGGCGCTGGGGGTCTCCACAAAGGGACGTTTCCAGCCCGGAGGACGAGGGCCCAAGTTTTGACCGTGTGCAACAAGGGTTGGTTCCACCTGTTCTTGGACCACAGAGAGAAGGGTGGAAGTACCACTGGAGAGTTTTCCGGTCACAATTAGCGAGAGATTGTGTGGTACGTAGTATGTGCCATGATACTGGCGAACTGACGCCTCGTTGAGAAGAAGGAGCGTTGAATGAGACGCCATGCTCACTTTGTTCCACCGTCAAGACTCGCAATGCTTCCATCAGACCACCAGTTTCGCTGCGGTACGCATTTCCTGGCGGGTCCAACAGCCGTTGTAACCTTGTGCGACGAAAATTAAAACCAAGTCCTGGAGGAACAATAACGCAGGTACACACCGCAGGCCCATTATATCACCAGAAGTATTCTCCCTGCCTTGCATCTCGCTATAGACTACGCCCGAGTCTTGACCCTTTGGGTCAATGTGATGTACCTAGATTCATTGTCAGCGAATGGATGAAACGAGTCAACGCCGAAGGAAACAGACCTCGGTCACGAAACTAGCGTAATCAGGTTAATTTTGTGAACATTCTCGATTCAGGAATACCGACCCAGCTTTTGTCATGGTCGGATACAGGATGTGGTCGACATATATCGGCAATAATTGAAGGAACCCTTGCTCCCCGGCAGTGGACACGGTATAGGCGGTGTGATCATTGTCCGTCCAAGCATTGGTGCCGTTGGAGAAACCTCTGTTAGCAAGGTGGTCGATTATTCCTTTGTATGGGTATTTCTCGGACCCCATGAACACCAAACTACGAAGAATCAAACGGGGGCGAGGCAGGACGGGCTTGAATCCTACTGTTCGAGCGTATGCGGGCATCCACTATCGTCGAAAACTGAGCGGGTGAATCAATCGAGGTTCAAGAAACGTAGAGATAACGCCATACTTTCTGTCGCGACAGTAAAATAACCGTTTACGATCGGAGCTATGGCCGGTGAGATGACTGATTTTTTTTCGAACAGGCCACGAACCCTCATAGTCGAGGTGACAGATGCTCAGCCCAGTTACTCTGCTTCGCCACTTGGAGACTGAGAGAGAACGGTTATTAGACCGCGCACAAGACAAGGCAAAAGACCTGCCAGTAACATCCGTGAAGCTCAACTTGAAGCGCTTGATGAGATCGAAGTTGCCGAATTTCTCTGGCGCAGCGGAAGCCATCGTGCGAGCTGGGGTGAAGAGGGAGAGGCGTTTGTGGGGCAGACTATATCGATGGGGCGAAAGTCTGAGTCGGAGCATGCGCGAGGAACGCGTAAACGCGTGACCGAGCCGAGTCCGCAATTCTGTTTGATCCACTGATTCCACGGTGGACGCGTCTCGCAGCTCGCGGAACTCGCGGCATACACATGTCCAAGCGCTTTCAATTAACCCCAGAACAACTTGCGATCTCCGAGGAGAGGAAAGCAAAGAAACAGAAACTTCAGGCCCAACCTCCAACTCCTGACAATTCCAACCCGTCTTCCAACCCATCTCTCATCCTCCCTCGGCCTTGGATCGAATTGCACGAGTCTCCCAAGAGCAAACGCGTCAGGCTTCTTAGTTGGAACCTTTTAGGTGCTCCCCTGCGCAACCTGGATGAGGAAACAGAATTGAAGTCTTTCCAGCTCAATGTCTCGTTCGAAGAGAGCTATTTCCGACAAGCAATTGCCTCAAAGGAGCTCAACGTCAACCTATGCTGCACGCTGAAGTGCTCGCCCAGGACGCAGATATAATGTGCCTCCAAGTAAACTCTTTTGGCTTGTCCTTGTTCGATCTTTCAATAACCTTTGAATCTTTCCAGGAAGTGGACAGTCTCGATAAGCTCTTGCCTACGTTGGAGGCGGCAAATTATAACCATCACTATGTTGCTGGCCCGGGTAAATGACTTCTTTCGAGTCACCTTTTCGACAATACCCATTCACTTCTAGGCAAGAAGCACGGTTGCCTCGTTGGGTTCAAGAAAAACTACGAGAAACTAGAAGACCGGGTGATCCATTACGATGAACAATCGGTCAGATCTGAAGGAGACGACACTGCCCGACGCGGTTCGAGTTTCCGCACCAGAAACATTGGTTCGATCGTGGCGTTGAGAGACTTGTCAAACGAGGGTGAGGGTTTCGTTATAGGCACCACTCACCTGTTCTGGCATCCAAAGTGCGTCGTTAAATACCTCACACCGCTCGCTTTCTAACAAAAGATAGGTATACTTACGAGCGGACGCGGTGCGCGCCTCCGATTACCTGATCAACTCTTTCTCTGAAACTCCATAGACAAGCGGGTATTCTCATTCGAGAAATCGCTAAATTCCGTTCTGAACTTCATCTGGACCACTGGACATGCCTGATCGCAGGCGTGAGTCGCTTGATTTTCCTTCCAACACAAATGGTTACCATACCCGCCCAGGATTTTAATTTCAGCCCCGATGACCCAGCATATTCCCTCCTCGTTGGAGGCCAACTGAATGCCGAACACCGCGACCGGCTCGGAACTTCCCGCGTCGTGCACGTTTCAATCGACCCGACTGTCCCTCCAACCACCAAGGCTGCTCCTACGGAGGATGAAAGCGGTGCCGTCGATCCCGACAAAGTCATAACAAACGCCAGGCCAGCTGTCCCTGCCGACGGTCTTCTTTCGGATTCAGAACTGGTTGCCTTATTTTCCCATGCCCATACAATTCGCAGCGCATACGACGAGGGTCTGCAAAGGCATTCATCAACCTCCCCCGGATATCCGACTTTTGGAAATAGATTGTCGCTCTCACCCACCTCTAAAGGATATTATGAGCCGGAATACACTAGGTGAGTAATGCCGATCCTCGTGCGGACAAGGATATTGACGCCCTCCCGCCAGCTACACCCATTATTGGAAGGTGTGTCTCCTGATTATCTATCTTCGCCTTCCTCACTTTCTGCGCAGACTGTTTTAGGTTCGTCGAGTGAATAATGCATCGCCTCAGCTAAGGATTTGCAGATTATATATTTATTTTGACAGACCGTCCTGCTGTAGTCGGCGGGCTGTTGGCTCCCCACCTCGTAGAGAGTCTCGTTCCTGGATTACCTCAAAAGGGGATTTCCGGTTCGGACCACATATCACTGTGCGCCGACATAATCCTGCCGCCGTTAACCCCTGCTGTCGAAGAGACACAGCCCTAATCATCAACCAAAAACTTGGTCCGAATGTACAGAAAGCAATGAAGGCCCTACGCTATGTTATGTGTATAAGGAATAGATGTGGGGGTATGGAGGAGGATGAGGAGGAGGAAAGGAGCGGGTCCTGATTATATACATCTATCCCAGAGATGAAACTATTAGTGGGAAGCTCTATCAGACCCTTCGAGGAGACTGTCAAACAGACCCCCAGCGGATTTCTCGCTCCGAAGCTGTATCATGTATACAATGCCTGTCCGTTGCCCCTTGTCGCTCAGCTCGATGGCAACCCCGGTCTTGCCCACTCGTTCCACTCCATCGGTTAGCACGATGGTTGAAATGAGGATAGCGTTTTTGGAGCCCGCCTCGACAACGAGTTGTTTAACATTAGTAGGATTTTGGCGATAGAGTTTCAGTTTGGCCGCGCCGAGGGCCTTCCACTGTGCGTGTTGTTGCTTCAAAAACACCTTGCACTTCATCTCCGCGGAGATGGATGAAGTTATAGGGCCGGTTATAGCAGGAGTCTCGTCGACGGGCGAGTTCGGCGGACTGGGCTCGTGGAAAGAAGGGACGTTTCGGAAACCCTGGACGCCCAGCTGGCCGGAAGGGACCCATGTTCGTGGTTGAGGTGCATGGGGCTGAGGTGCGTGCACATTACCAGATGACCCGAAGTTGTTGTTCGGCGGGTATCCGGGGCCACCGGGTGGGAAAGAGGGCAATGGTGGCGGAGGTGGAGGTTGCTCGTATTGAGAATATTGGGATTGGAGAGAACGTGAGGATAAGGATTTTCTCAATCCATTGGGTTGAGAATAGGGGGGTTCGGAGGGTGGTCGCGGCGGCACAGGGCCGTTCATAGCGCCGGGAGGGGGACCGGGCATCGGGAGAGACGGGGCTCGTTGATTATGTTGAGAGTTATTAGGCTGAGGATTATTCGAAAAGGGCGGCGGGGGTGGGGCGGGGGGTAGCGGATAGGAAGAGTGAGCCCCATTCTGTAACTGAGGTTCGGCCTCTCGTGAAAGGGCGGTACCAAAGCTGGCACTTCGTGTCGGGGGCATGACCTGACCAGGACTCGCGAAGAATGGCTGAGAAGTGGACGAAGATGGCGAGAAGCTATCTTGAGACAATCTTCCATTCGGACTGCCCTTGGAGACTGGAGGGGGTGGAGGTAGCTCACGTTGTAGTGAGAGTGATCGTTCGGGCGCATGTGACAAATTCGGGGGCATCGGGGGCATGGGAGGAACAGGTTGATTCGACGTCGGGGCCACTGGGGGATGTTCAATCAACTGAGGAAGGGGAGAGTTCAGAATTAGGACTCACATGAACCGGCGAAGGCAATACACTCCCTGAACTCTGCCAGCATGAAATTACGAACGTGAACAGACTCCGTCTGAACGATGAGTGTTTCTTTTCTCATGACCGCTATTTCTATGGCGTTATCTGGGACGACTTTTAAAACATGCCGCTTCAATTCGAGAACCACAACTGACCTTGTCCTTCAACTTCAGAAACGCGCAAGACCTTTCCGGCCAGAGGAGGATAACATAACCACATATCCGCACCGTCTGGCCCATTCTGACTTCGCTCTTCGGGAGACATTCGCTCGCAAATCAGAAAGAGGTCAGAAAGAAGGAATAAATGCCCGTGGTGATGGACAGTTTCGACACCAGAAGAACGCGGTGTGAAACGAACAACAGCATCCATTGAAAATCGGAATTCTCGCGTAAATTGGAGGGTTGGAGGTGTCATTTGCAGACGGACGACCTAGATACGGGTTCAACATAAATTCGTGTCCCCGAGAAGATGGGATAACCTTGGGCCGCATAGTGAATATGTCGAGTGTGCGCTGGGTCGATAGACGTCGTTCCAAATCGGAAATGGGCATGGTCATCGTGGCCGAGGAAACGCGGCTGATCGACGTCGACGCGGTTTCGCGGGATAACCGCTCACTGACCGACCGTGAGTTAAACCGATGGGGAGAAAAATAAACGAGCCATACCCTGACGACAAACTGCTTCCCCGTGGAGAGCTGGTTTCGCTACCACCCGGGCCCTCGAAGTCACCCCGAATGACGCTATTGAGAGTCGATCGCGGAGAAACGGAGAAGCTCCTCTCGGGTTGCGACTTCGGTTCCATTGCTGGCTCCTCGGCAGGCTTCAAGACCAATTCTGGGAGAGTCTGAGATGTGCCTCCGACTTTGATCTGCTCCCGGGTTTCCACAGTGTCCAGCAATTTGTCCAGCTTGTCCAATGCACCGAGGAGCAATCGGTGGTCACTCCTGCCCGGGGTGGTGCTCCTCAGAAGCCGAGAATACAACTTGCGATAGTATTTGAGTCTCGCTTTAGGGAGAAGGAACAGGCCGTCTAATGTCCACGTCGGCGACTCGGCGTCGGCTGCGATTGCCCATGTTGGAGGGGGGTTCGTTGCCGAAAAGCTAGACATGACGGAAGGAAGGCGCGAATTTGCTCGTATTGGTTCCCAGTCATCGAATCCGCCGCAAAATTTGGAACAATAGGTGGTGTACGGTGCCTCGAGGTCATCGATCTGTGGATTACTGAGACTGCTGAAGAGACCCGCGGCGTCGGCACAGTGCTCACCCATCGCATGAGCAGATCCCCTAATGCTTTGGGAGATGAAGGATTGGTTCCAATCTCCTTTAATTTCTGGAGAAAGGATTAGACGAGAACGGGGCCCGATGTGGTTGTTGCGCACCGCAAGCAAGGAACGGTTGGCCTTGTAGACACCCTCTATGCTCCGAAATATTGTATCCAGCTCGGGGGGCGGGAGGTTCGACCTTGACCATGCCGCGGCGACTTTCTAAGACGCAACGTCAGAGAAGCAGGCGGCGGCGCCGAAGCGTGAAGCTGCGCGCACCCGAATGATCCCAGTTAACTGGTCCACAAAAACTCGCTCTGTGTCAATCAGGTCGGTGAGCGGATTGGTTCCCCGCTTTTGCTTGCTTTCCATTGAGGAATCGGGGCCAGTGGGAGACATTGGGGACATGGGAATTCCAGAGACTGGTGGAAAAAGGTTATTGAGCAGGTCAAACGCCGCACGGAGGCGCTCACCATCCGGTGCCAGGAGGAAAGTGGAGGATGAGGAGGGTTGGAGGTCGAGGGAGATGCCATGGAAGCCCTTGGATGGAGGGGGCGGCGGGTCGAGGGCGTCGTTCATTGAGGACTCTCTTGTCAAGGCAAGGCGCACGCTTTGTGACGTGACTACAATTCAATTCTCTACAGATCACTCGAAAGTCTGCCCTATAAACCAAAGTAACTAATCGACTGTAGGTTTCTCCCTTTCAGTCTCTTTATTGCAATTTTCAAAAATAATGGCACTCACCGAAAAAAAAAAAAAGTTTTGAGTTGGGAGTTCGTGGGTTCGAGCCGGCGTGCCGACATCATTTTGGAAATAAACACGCTGCAACAACGCGTTAAATCCTGGCGCGCCGGCACATCCTGGGGTCGGATGGGTTTAGAATGGCTAGGCGGTGTGTGGGTAACGTACCAGATGTGTTATGGGCATTTCCGACACGTCATAATCCAGTGATTCAGTAATTATTCATCATTCCTTTATTTTCTCCTCCGACACGCAAATGACGATGTAGGACGCCGTAGAGAGGACGAAATGTAATCGGACGACAGGGAATGCACCTATCAATATTTACAGGATGCTCCGTGCACCTGCAGTGTGTCAAATCAGGTATAATGTACTTCACTTTTGCTTTCTTGTAAACAAATGAAAAACACCCTTTGTATGTCCCCTCTGAGTGTTGAAACATGAATAGAGTGGTCTATCGTTGTCCCGGTACGTGCCACAGTCCTACTGAATGCTCCACACGCGCTCATTGGACTTGATTTTACATTATGAAGCCAGCTCAGTCATTTACTTGTTTGTCCTCGGGAAATTAGGCAGAACACCCTCCACTCACTGTGTGGTCTCAGTAGCCATTTAAGAAGCTTGGCTTCCATTTGTGTGTGAAGGAACCTGGCAAACCCCTCAAGAATCGACGACGCGTCAAAAATTGACGCGTTGTTGTGACATGTTGCTTTCAAAAATGATGTCGGCAACGCGGCTCGAACGCTTGACCCACCAACTCGAAACTTTTTTTTTTTTTTTTTCGTGAGTGCCATTATTTTTGCAAATTGCAATAATATCCACCGTGCACTCCCTCCGACGCATCCATCGGCCAACCCCCGTTCGCAGCTGACGCCGACCTCCTGTGTCCAAGAACAGGCGCGCGGGCCGTTGCTGGGGGCGATAACCCCGCACCATCGAAGTCTGGCGGGCTCATCGGCAAAGGCGCCATGCTACTCGTCCCTTCGTCCGGCGAAGAGTGCGACGCGTCGTCCTTTCGCCACAAAGTGGTATGGGAAAAGGGATAGAGTGGTACTCCAACTTCCAGCGGCTGTTTCTGGGCTGTTGTCCGTATAATCTCGCGCATTACCCCCTGCAACAAGCTTTCTTGCCGCGCTGCGCTCCAATGTCAGTATAAATCACACTTTCTCAGCAAAACATATGCACTTCCGATGGGGGAGCATTGACCATATGCCAACATCGCGAATCTGATGGATGCGCGGCGGTCAGCCGCCAAACGTCATGGCAGGAATAGTTCGATTCCAGACCTTAGAAGATTGATTTCTCCCCAAACCGTAGATTCTCTTTCGCTATCTCCGATCTCGATAAAGTACTTGCACAGTTGAACTTGGACCACAGCTGCGAGATACCAACAGATCTGTCATTGGAATAACATGAGTTGAGGAACGTTCACTGCATGCCGACATACCACAACAAATGGATGCAATCTCGTAATATCCAACGAGGGTACCGGAGAGCATATAGTACGCTGCTAAGATGCTCCGGGCAGAGTTGACACAGCGTGAGGTTGATGCGCATTGGGGATCGGTAAAGTCCAGGTACGGATTATGGAGTGTTATTGTCGCGCTGGGCAATGTAAATATGACTTGCAGAGCGAGGCACGGAGGGCACGACTTACGCGTGAGGAATGATGTGTATCATGTACAGGTCAGTGTCGAGAGCGCCTTCCGTTACGCCAAAGTTGGTCTTGAAGATTCGAGGCAGGCTTTCGAGAAAGTCGGTGCACACAAGTTTGTCCAGTGCCTCGAAGCCTTCGAGGAAAAACGGGTTCTGGTTCTTGCTGGGCGCCGTCGGGGCACGTAGATTGCCGCGCACGTTGTAATCAGTGACACGCCCAAACAACATAACCGCCTTTATGAGAAGAAGGAATGAATCGGTGTACTGGGGAGGATGTCGGATGAAAACATCTGGAGTGGATAGGTCCTGAGGATTGCTGGGCACAGCAACCTGAGTATTGGATGAATATGAAGCGCTTGCTTTTAGAAGACCACAGGCTCACCTCCGACTCAAAATCAGTGTTCCGGAGGGGTAATTCTGTTCCCAAATCACGCTCATCCACTGTTAGACTTTTTCAGGGCGATCATCCAAAAGTAGCAAGTGATTGTTTACCTGCGTGTATCCATCCGCCCACAGAGGCTATATCAAGTCTCAGTCTTTGGTCAAACACAAGAAACGTGGAAATGTACCAATACGATCAAAGACTATGGTCATCCACCATGTCCTGCGTCTCGATTCAAGGTCGCGGAAATCTCGCGGAGGGGCCAGATACGCTCCAGGAGAATTGTTTCCGTGTGTTGTGAACGTGCCAGGATAATTGAGGCGAAGGGGGACGGCAACGCGGGTCAAGAACCCAGCAAATATCCACACCTCTACCCACCGGCCCTCTTGGTAAAAGTACCAACATAGCAGGATACAAGCCTGGAGTACGGGGAAGATGTCTTCGCCGCTGGCCATGGTCTTGTCCATATAATGCCGTGTTTTACTGGCATGAAATTCGGCAAACTGGTCTCGTCTCGTGCCGTCGGGGTAGAGTTACAACGTTGTGGGGAGACCAACGTGAGGCCGCAGTACACTGAGCGGGGGTTAGCCGGGCTGGTTCGCAGAGAGACAGAGACAGACTCGCGATAGCATGTAGAATAGCGGAATGAGGAAACCCAGGATCTCTGGGCGGGAGATGCATCGACGCCAAAAACGACGGACGATGTAAAACTCTCGATCCGCAGGGGTCCCACTTGAAGAAAATGTCGATGCTAGAATTTGGGATTAATCATTACCGGACAATGTGGAAAGCATCAAAACGGACTAGTGGTTGAGAGTCGTGGGGTCGGGCAGGTCAGGATTCCACCCCACTGTAAGTGGATTGAGAGCAGTCGGGATATGAGTGGTGAATGCATACAGAATAACAGATCCATCAAGGGGTCTGGGCTCCCTTGAGATATAGTTCTCAATTCGGGGCTACCGCTTTCGCTCCCCCGGAACTGGGCTTCCGCCTCTGGGGATATCAGGTTCATCATCGCTAAGGAAGCGTGAGGCAGGGAGATTCCGCCGTCCGAGCCATTCCCGACGGAGCCGGGACGCGGAGAGGAGGAACGGGAGCCGTGTCGGTCATGTAACTTGTTCTTTAGTTGGGCTGGAGCAAAGGTTGAGCTGGAGCGGGCGCAACAGGGAGGCGAAGTGACCTATTTGAAGTTCAAGCTGCCTTATCTTCTCCACGGGGTCGGTGTCGGGGGCGAGTGTTAAACCATCA